>RZGM01000153.1:0-52454 GCA_027886205.1 Fusarium piperis | reverse complement strand
TAATTAATTATTAATTAATTAATATAACTTTAGAAATATATTATATAATATAAAGTCTATAAAATCTCTATAGCTAAGCCCTTATTAAGAAATTAATAAGTTAAAGTCTTATATATTATTAATACCTATTTTTAATTTATAATTTTACCTTAATCTAGCTATTATAACTTATATTTTTATAATAAAATAAATAGCTTTAATAAGAATAATATTAAATCTAATTAATAAATAATTAATATATAATTAATAAATAATTAATATATAATAATTATTTACCTCTTTAATATTACTTTTTCTTTAACCTTTAATAAGGCTATTTATAGAAATAATATAAATAATCCCCCCCTTTTACTATAAATAGCTAATTAGGGATTATTAAAGTATATATTATTACTATAATAATAATTACTTTTAACCTTATCTTAAAATACCTTAATTATATTAAATCTAATAAAATTAATATAAGAGGACCTTTTTTAATATTAAGAGGTTTAATCTATAAGGTAATTAATTAATATATAGTTTATTTATTAATATTTTATTATATTAAGAGCTTTTCTTAATAAATATTATTATTAAATAAACTTAAATCTAAAACTTAATTAATTTAAATATTATTATTACTATTTAACCTAAAATTTAAGTTATCTTAACTTAATAAAGAAATCTTAAGACTTAAGATAATAAGATCTATATTAATATATTAATAATATATAAACTAGAAAAGGAATATAATAAGATATTATATAAGAAATTTATTATACTTAATTAGAGAGATAAATTTAGGCTACCTATGCTCTACTTTTACTTATTTTTAACTAATTAGATTTATTTAAGGCATAAGTGACCTAACTTATATTTACTTTACTAAAAGTAGAGTAAATATAGAGCATGGGTGGCCTTAGGGCAGGGGTCACGGGTGAGCTCGTGTAAACCCTCCTTACGTACAGGGCTTGGCTTAGTCGAGTCTTTCTTCAACGGCGGGAATACAGCCGTGAATGGACTGAGATGGACCGAGGAATGGAGACTTGAAAGAAAAACACGAGAAATAGAGGGTCTTGTTAATGATGACCTTTTGAAAAGACCTTCTTCACTTCATGTCTTGCTGAGATGTAGGCCGGTAGATGATCAAGCTTACCCAACGAGGAAGCTTACCCGTCGATCACTCTCACATCTCCACGTTGTTGGAGCCTTTACCTTTGACTGTTGGCCCATCAAACGCAAAGGATTCGATCGATTCTGTGTCTACCCACGCCGAGCTAGCAAATCAACGGTCATGGTTCATCAACACCCCCCATCCCAAGCCCGAGCTCGGCCAAATACATTCGGCTGTTCCGATCGTTTTCTTGGGTGAACCACTCTCCGTGAGCGGACCTGCTTCTGGTCTTGGTTCAAACTAGCATGAACCCTGGAACGCAACATCGTCCTCGTTGACGACCGAGGTCATGGTCGCATGATGAACAAACTAGACAAGATCCATCTGATTTAGGTTGGCCCCCTAGCAACAGAGACAAACCTTGTAGCTTTATCTAATCAATCAGTGGGTCATCTAAAGTTCTACATATGAAGCTCCCATCGCCCACTGTCGATCACCTAGTCCATCCTCATCAGCTCTCTTCCATCTACTCTGGTCAATTGAGTACACTGACACCATGTCGTCTCCCGTGCTCAACAAGGAGACCCTCGAGACCAACGACCATGGTCGCGAGGTCGCCAACGAGCCCAAGTCGGCCGCCGACGCCGTCCGCGACATGACCTCGCCTGGAGTCGTCCGCATCAAGGCCATCTCCGAGGTCATCACCTTTACCGACCGCATCTTCATCTTCTTTGGCGTCTTCCTCATCGCCTACGCCTACGGTCTCGATGGTACTGTCCGCTACACATACCAGCCTCTGGCCACCGATAGCTTTCACGCCCACTCGCTCCTGTCTTCGGTCAACACACTGCGATCCGTCATTGCGGCTGCTGCTCAGCCCACGGCTGGAAAGATTGCTGATGTCTTTGGTCGTGTTGAGCTCATCTGCATGTCCGTCTTCTTCTACACACTCGGGACCATCGTCGAGGCTGTCTCTCAGAACCTGGCCACCTTTTCTGCCGGCGCCGTCATCTACCAGATCGGCTACACCATGGTTATCCTGCTCGTTGAGGTCATCGTCGCTGATATCACCTCTACCCGAGCCCGTCTCTTCTTCAGTTACATCCCTGCCTTGCCCTTCATCATCAACACCTGGGTCAGTGGCGATGTTACTCAAGCTGTGCTGGGCGCCACGACCTGGCGATGGGGCATCGGCATGTGGTGCATCATCTACCCCGTCTGCGCCGCTCCCCTCATCATCAGCCTCATGGTCGTCTCCCACCGAGCCAAGAAGCAGGGTCTCCTCGTCAACTACCGCTCGTCGTTCCAGCAACTCGGCTTCCAGAACTTTGCCGTCGAGCTCTTCTGGCTTCTCGATGTCATCGGCATCATCCTGGTTATCGCCATCTTTGCTCTGATCCTTGTCCCTCTGACCACTGCCGGAGGCTTCAAGAGCCAGTGGGGACAGGCCCATGTCATTGCGCCCCTTGTCATCGGTTTCGTCTGCATCCCTGTCTTTATCTTCTGGGAGCTTCGGGCGCCTCATCCTCTTGTGCCCTTCCAGAAGATGAAGGATCGCGCCATCTGGGCTCCTCTCGGCATGGCTTGCATGCTCAACTTTGCCTGGACCATGCAGGGTGACTACCTGTTTACTGTCCTCCGAGTCGCTTTCGACTTTAGCGTCTCTTCTGCCACCCGAATCACCTCGCTCTACTCCTTTGCCAGTGTCATCACTGGTACCATCCTGGGTCTCATCGTGTACAAGGTCCGCCGTCTCAAGGTCTTTATCGTCGCCGGTACCTGTCTCTTCCTCGTCGCTTTCGGTCTGCTCATCCGCTACCGAGGTGACCCAAGTAGCTCCAACAAGTCTGGCGTCATTGGCGCCCAGATCGTCTTGGGTATCGCTGGTGGTATGTTCCCTTATCCTGCTCAGGCCTCTCTCCAGGCATACCTCCAGCACGAGCAGCTCGCAATCATGACTGGTCTCTACCTCGCCCTCTACAGCATTGGTTCTTCCCTTGGTAACAGCGTGTCTGGTGCCATCTGGACCCAGGTCCTCCCATCGCATCTTGAGAGGAACCTGGCTGGCATCAACGACACTCTCGCCGCCTACGCCTATGCTCAGCCTCTCACTGCCATGCTTGAGTATCCCGTTGGCACCCCTGAGCGTGATGCCATGATCCGGTCGTACGAGGATGTCCAGCGTCTGCTCACCATCACCGGTATCTGCCTTGTTGTCCCGCTCATCGGCTTCTCTCTGTGCCTTCGCAACCCCAAGCTCACCGACAACCAGAACTTGGTTGAGAACGAGAAGCCTGGTGCGGCTGCTGAGGGAGGAGATAACAAGGCCTAGGCATGCAGAATAGTATGATAATTTGTTAATGAACTAATTCGTTATTAATTCGTATAAGGATGAACTGATATGATGTGACTTGATCTAAACTTATGGCAATGGCACATAAGACGCCTCTACAGCACGCGCTAACCCTGCCCTACCCCCGTTTAAGCCATCCTTTGTAATTCTTACTGGGAAATAGGGAATCGCTTAGTTTAATCTGGCCGGACTGTATATGGGCGAACCTGGTGGCATGTCATGAGGAGTTCTTCACCAAGTACCAATGCCTGTGGGCTTGTATGAAGGAGTTCGGAAGAGGTACCCGATCAAAGGACCCTTGGACAATGAGTGACACCCTCTGGGACAGGCTAGCTAAAGGGAAGCATGTCTTGCATCTGCTGTAGCCTGTTATTGACGCGCATTGCCCCCCACTGTCAACATGGAGATGGGACCTTATCAATCAGTTGTATTAAATGGGGACTCAGCTGATGCACAACCTAATGGATCTAAGCGACATCTTTAATTCGCGGCATTTCATCACCATGTGGAAGAGATAATCTCCGACAAGGGTCTGTGCCGCTTCGGCATGTTACCTGAGCGGGCGAGAGTCCATTTGAAGGGATTCAGACCGGGATTCCTATCTTATTTGGATCAGAGTTTTAAGGATCCAAAGAATGGAGCTCGTCGGTTTGGCTATGGTAACGAAACACATAAAAGCAGTCTTAGACCCATGAGAGGATTGGTATTCGGTTGGTAAAAGGCTTGCGACTTGAGATTGGATATGAGGGCCTCCTGTCTTTCCGGGCTCTTAGCCCTGGGCTCGACGGTATGGGCAAAACAATACATTTGGCCATCACCGTACGATGAGATCGAGGACATCCTCTCATTGCAAAGCGGATACCTATCGAGGGCGTTTGCAGACGGTAAGTTACTCTGAGAGCGTCTCAAAGTAGGTGTTAATGTGGTAGGTGTAACGCCATGTTCTCAAGGAGGCAACGTCAAAGGTCGCCAGAACGCAGCAGAATGGATTCGAACCGCCTTTCATGACATGATCACTCACGATGCAAAGGCCGGAACAGGCGGTCTCGACGGCTCCATCTGGTTCGAAACGACTCGCCCCGAGAATAATGCCCGGGCATTCAACAACACTTTTGGCTTCTTCAGCAACCTCTACTCGGCCAAAGTCTCCGCCGCAGATCTGCTAGCAATGAGTGTCATTGTATCTCATAGCGCTTGCGGTGGGACAACCAAGATCCCATTCCGCTACGGGCGGATTGATGCTCCAGAGGCCGGACCCTTTGGTGTTCCCGAGGCCAGCACCCCGCTGAAGACTACACTGGATCGATTCAAACAAGCAGGCTACAGTAGAGAAGAGATGATCCTGCTGGTTAGTTGTGGACACACCTTGGGAGGTGTCCACAGCGTCGACTTTCCCGAGATCTCAAAAGGTGACACGAACCCCTACGACGACACTGTCACACACTTTGACAGCTCCCCTCATGAGTTTGACAACCGCATCGCTTCGGAATACATCAAGGGAACCACGACAAACCCGCTCGTCATTGGAGCCAATGATATACTCAATTCGGACAAGAGGATTTTTGCCTCAGACGGCAATAGGACCATGAAAGCCATGGCACGAAAGCCGTCGGAATTTGAAGCAAAGTGCGCTCGTGTCTTCAGTCGCATGATTGATACGGTCCCTGGGAGTGTTCGACTATCTAGTCCTATCGAGGCGATCGATATCAAGCCTTATATCACAGAGCTATACCTCAATGACGAGGGATCAATCTCCTTTATAGGTCGAGTAAGAGTCAGAACCACCAAAGGAGCAAAGGCGGGACGAGACCCCAATGATCTCGCTGTTCAACTGAACTATTCCAATCGACGTGGAAAGGGCAACACCGTCATTGAAACAAGAAAAGCCGGGGAGTCTGCTGGCCTATATGGGGAGACATTTGCATGGTTCGAGTTTGGGACCACCATTGATGCGACAATGGGGATCAGTAAGTTCAACATACAACTCACCGTTCCTTCACGGCAGAAGAAGGTCAAGTATACCAACGGGGGCCGCGGGTACCCGGTAGATGACTCTCTTCTCTATCAAAAGAAAGAGTCATGTGTTTCGCGAACGAGCGTCAACGGAAAGCGACCCATGAGCGTGACGGCAGCAGTGCGCCAAGAAAAAGCATCAAATGCTCTCGAGGTACAGGTTGTTCGATTGGAGAGGAGACAGGGGACCTTGGTTAGGGGACTAGACAGGGAAACCATCATATTTCAGGCGACTGGCGAGGAAGCGAATGGATATGTCTTCTTCAAGGCCCCCGTTGAGCTGTCAACCTCGGCTTGGAGTACGACGTTTGATATCGTGCAGAAAGGGAAGGGAGGCTCAAAGATTGAGTTTATTCGGACAGAGGCGTGCCCACGTGTTTAAATGAGTTTTGATAGTCCCTAGGTGGGATTGACAGAGATTATGTATGACAAGATCACCATGGCCTCAGGCTCACAGTTCCACGATGAGTCTCTTTCCGCACGCGAAGATAACCGTCCTAGGAGGCCCCAGAAGTTGGATAATTCGGTAATACAATAACTCCAGGTCGCAGAAAGATAAGCCAATCTCCAAAAGAGGGCAGGTCCAGGGAGTCGGCTCAATTTGATGCTGTCTCTTGAAGCGCTTTTCGGTGTAATTGGGCCCTGGATGTTGTCCACGTCGATGAGTTAGTCCGCAATATCTGCCAAGTTTAAATACTCCGCCAAAAGGTGCTCAAAGAGATACACCTATCGCCAAGTCCCAACACCGCCTGCGTACAGGCTGACAAGTAGTCTGGCAGAAGCACCTCACACCCGGGGAGCAAAAAGAAGAAGGAAAAGCTAACCAAGGGTTTAGTATTGAAGACTTATCAAGAAAACCCCAAAATACTGCGCATCACACCGTGAAGCTTTTCCACACACTCTTCTTCGCTAGGTAGAACCTTTTGAGCTCGCCAGGCGACGACTCGATCCGGACGAACCAGGACGGCTCCTGAATCCTCAACCCCCCTGACCTCCTGCCAGTTAAAGTAACAATCCTCCCACTCTTGGCGAAAACCAATCGAATAGGCCTTGATGGGAGTCCCGAGATGATTGCCCACGCGCTGGGCGGCTGTTTTCCAGTAGTCGCCGCCTATGCCGGTGAACAGCACAAAGCTGCCGCTGCCGGCAAGGTCTATAGTGCTGACGGCATCAGACGGGACCCTCGTGTTGAGCCAGACGTGTGGCAGCCGGCGGCCAGGGTACGTGCTGGGCTCGTGGTACAAGACTGGATCCTCTGCGGCACGGCCTGTGGGTGAGTAGGGTTTGGGCTCATCGGCATCGTAGACGGCAGCTCCCGAGTAGTGCTGGTTCATCTCGACACCCAGACCGTGGAACTCGTGAGATGAATTCTTGATGGCTGCGTGGAAGAGCTTGCGCCTCGCCTCGCCTTGGGGTGTTGCCGACTTGATCTCGTCCAGGATGCGACGCCGGGCTTCGACATCGTCAGACGGCAGAGCACCAATGGCATTCCAGATATCGGCGTGGTCGCGGAAGGCCTGGTTTGCCCGCTCGATGATGGACTGTCCGACAGGCTGCCTCTCCTGGCTGTAGGTCTGGAGGAGGCTTGGGGAAGCCCAGCCGTTGTGGACGTAGGCGATCTTCCAGGCCAGGTTGAAGGCGTCCTGGATGCATGTGTTGGACCCCAGGCCGTTCATCGGGGGGTGACGGTGCACGGCATCACCCAAGCAGAATCTGTCATGAACCAGGTGAGTAAAGGATGCGGCGGCATCTTGGGGGCGCTTACATGTTGCCTCGTGAATACTCTTCGGCCACAATCTCATTGATGAACCACTTGGACACGTTCAAGATCTCGGCGGGGGTGTCATCTCCGATGAACTGACGTACGCGTTCGAGATATTGCTCACTCGTCGGCTGCCCCTTGGTGTCCCAGTCACGGTTAGGAAACATGATGAACATCCACTCGTCCCACGGCTTCACCATCCGGACGATGCCCAGCCAGCCGAACTCGGGATGCTCGAGATCAGGCTGCATGATCCAGTGGAGGTTACCCCGGCGGGAATCAACCAGGTGGGAGAGGTCCGCCTTGACCAGCACGTTGATGGCGAGGCCCTGGCTGGGCTTCTTGGACAGAGGGAGTTCCGTCTGCTTGACTACCTCGCTCTGAGCTCCGTCTGCTCCGAAAAGATAGCGGGTTCGGATACGGTAGACCAACTGGGAGATCTTGTCACGAACCACAGCAGTGATCAATCTAGATGCCGTGTCCTCGCTGAAGGACAGGAGAACTGTGTTGAAGGCAACTCGGAAGCCATTGTGGGAGGCGTGCCGGACTAGAACAGGCTCGAGGAGAGTCTGAGGAACGTCGACGGGGTCACAGGGGCTGGCCGTCTCATAGTCACCCTAAAAGAGGTTAGAGATTAGGGGAAACTACAGAGGTGAACGTGGGTATGGGACCTTTCGCGCAGGATCGTTACCCCAGGAGTAAAGTCGCGCGAATTCGTCGCCTGCCATGCTGTGACACCACCGGGTGTGGACCATGCAATGGCCCTTGGAGGCGACTTGCAAGACGTCTCGGTCGAGCCCAATGTCACGCAAGCACTCTATGTTCCATCTATGAGCCAGGCTTCAGGGCATAGACTGTTGACTTACCCAAGGCTGCCATGTTGGTGATGTGAGCGCGGGGCGTGTTGGCTGTGCCGGGAGCCGCTCCCATCGTGATACCTTTCAGGCCTTGAGGCTCACCATGTCAGCCAAGCGGGAATGTCTTGGTAGAAGGCCTTCTCTTCCATACTAACCATAAGACGCTAGGAAGCACGCCAGAGATGCTCCCGAAGGGCCACACCCGACAATGAGAAACTCGGTGTCGGTCACGCCGCCCTCATCACCCGTACCCTGGCTGGTCTGCATTGTTGCCCAGACTTGTTCTCTTGGCTCTTGAAACGACTACTTTGGGAGATGCTTGAAGCCTGTGCCGACTGGTTGTCTGTTGATCAAGTGTCAAAGGTAGGTATGTTTGCAAAGAGGTCATTGGGGAACAAGCTTGCGCCAAAATAATAAATAACAACTCAACTACACAGAAGCTCTTCGACATCATGTACTACGTCGAGGGCGGACTCGGTTGTCACAGTACAGCACAACACAACACAGCGAAGATGGCCCGTAGTCTTCGCTTTTGGCCCGAGGATCGTCCGGGGACAAGAGAGTATCTAGGTATCGGACAAACATCTGAGGCTTCAATCACAAGAACTAGCTTACCTACCGTCTACGGATGGTGCTTCACCATGGTTTCCTCTATAATCTTTCCTTTTCTGATCTAAACCTTAATCTTTGACCTGACCTCACTCACTTGCCCCAAACAATGTCAGTCACCAAGTACACACTCCAGGACGTGGCCGAGCGAAACACGGACGGTGTGGTATACGTGGCAATCCACGGAAAAGTATACAATTGCACTCGATTCATCCAAGATCATCCGTCTGTGGTTTCCTTCATCTCTAGCCCATGTCTTGGTCTCGTTGCAGGGAACCCTGTTCTGACAGATACACCAGGGGCGGTGCAGAGGCCATTCTAGAATTCGCAGGCAAAGATGCCTCGCATCCGTTTGACGAGATCCAACACAGCCAAGATGCGCTCGAGATGCTCGCCACGCTATGTGTCGGAGAGCTCGAAAGCGGCCATGAAAAGGTAGGGCAACCCCCTCTTCTGGTGCGCGAGACAAGCGTTCTAACCAAGGGTGACACAATATGGCCCAGGCCGACAACAAAACGAATCAACATGTTCCCCAGAGAGACGTAATCAAGAGAGGGTCGCTTGGGCTTGGAACCGTTATGTTGTTGCTTCTGTTTTGCTTGGCCGTCTATTATGGACTGTCATCATATCCATCTGCCTGATGGCGACACATTGTAGTAGCTAAGTGACTCTGGTCTGGTAGCAGCCACACTACCTCGATTGCTACATAACTGGAGTTGACTGTAAAATACTGCACAGGTCCATGTGGGAGGCCGCTTTGAAAGACCTGACAGGAACCAAGAGCAACATTCTTGGACTCTGTGCTGACGACTAAAACATGTGACTGTCCTCGTGCCATGTATCCTTTGCAGCATCTCTGCCGCATCGCCAAACATCGTCCTATACGCTTCATAGCCATGCAAACAGGAACATGAGCGAGGGTTCCTTACATTATGGAAACAGGGCAGCTTCATCCCCCGCAGTTTCATGCGTACATGGCCATAGACGTACAAAGCTCCGTTGTTGCGAATGATGAGGTCTAACTCTTCCCATTTCACATAAGGACATGCTGAACATGGAAATTTTGCTCCGTCTGTCGAGAAAATGCCACATGCATCTGGAACTTGTCGTGGAGCTCATGTCGGCACGTCTACGCAGTTCTCTTGTCAGTCCTGACCATCTAACCACGTAGGCGTCCCAACACTCACCGTCCACTCGTCCTCGTAGAAAAAGTCCTCTTTTGCTCTGCGGCAGTCGTAGAACAGCACGAGGGTTCTGATTTCCCGACCCTGTCGTTTCTAGAGTACTCTTTGATGAATCCACGGAACGGTGCGACGCCTGAGCACGCACTCGAGAGCAGGACTGCAATCGACAGCGTCACGGCGTCACCGCCGGGGAAGAGATGCTCTAGAAGCAGGGCAGTGTTGAAGTATTTGTCTTTTGTCAGCTTCGAGAACTGGCTCTTGTCTGCCCCGAGCCGAGAGCCAGGCCAACAAATGGGCCAGGACGACCTGCCATAGCTGTAGCATGCGAGATGCGATTGTCGATGCCATGGCCAGTTTTATCCCTTCCATTTTCTGCTGTTACTGTTGCACACGTGAATTAGACTATATGCTATTAGGCCAAGTCACTTGTCAGATACTCACTGCTAGGTTCCGTGACATTCGACCTGTACCGCCTGACACGATAAGATGAACAACAAAGGATCTTATCAACCATTTTGGGGATACGACAACAGACAAGTCCAAGGGCCAAAACACTAATTCAAGCAGCGTCTCCATCGACCGCTGTCAAATTCCTTCCCCGCCGATGGATGAACCGTGTGGGGCCGGAAGTTATCCCGGGGGCCCAATTTCGGCACGGGGCAATGTTCGGGTTGTTTGGAAATGGCTCCGACCGCATGGCCGATGACGCCGGTTTTCGATCCGCCATCGCGCTACTGTTAATAGTTGGAAAATCCCGCCTTCGACGACAGATCTAACCAATGCCCAAGGATACCTACCTTGATCCGCACTCGTCTCCAACATGGCTCCAAAGTTCTTCGTTCTTGCTCGGGTTATCAGCAGAGATGGAGCTCTTGCGCTTGTACGTGCTACCCCTTGCCATCTCACCTGTTGGGAGAGGCGCCGCTAAGCTTACGTCTTATTCCATAGTGGAAAGAACGGCTTGTTCACCTTTGCGAGGTCTCCAAGACAGAACCCTACGGCGATTCGTACTACTGGGGTCACGACCTAGACGGCGCTCAAGACACTCTCTGGGGGTTGGAAGGATACACTCACCCCATCGGTTTCTTCATAGACCACGTGTCCTCGGATATTTTCAAGCGCGAGATGGAGCTCGTCGATAAGGATAGACTGCTCAAATCTGTGCAGGGCCTCGGAAGTCCAGATTATGACCTTCATCACTACGATCAGTACGGCGGTTACTTGAAGCGGAACGATGACCCTGACGCCGATTCAAAGACCAGCGCCGTGGTGGCTATCCACTACTGGACCGTTCAAGAGAGCCAGCGAGTAGAGGTTCTCGACCGTCTGGTCAGTTTCTCGACGAAAGCTCGCCAGGCACCCATTGGACTGCAGAGCGCGCTGGTTCTCAAGGAATGCAGGGACGCGACCATGAGCACCTTGTGGCTGCGGTAAGTCGACGCTGCCTAGGCATTTAGTTGATCAACCTTTCTCCAGCGCTGACACTGCGTAGCTTTGATTCGTTGCAAGCTTGGGAGGATTTGCAAAATTCGGACGTCTACAAGTCACTTGCTGCGGACATAGAGCCCTTGGTGAGATCTACGCAAGTCCACCGTTCGCAGGTATTTAATGGGCACCTTGGGTTAAAGGACAGAGTGTAAAGAACTTAGTTATTAGCTCAACATCGATTGCATAGTTAGGCTAACGCTTTACTTGGTTCAATAAAACAAAAGTATACCTCTAGAAGACCCTGTAAGGAAATTTATATAAACATGGTATAGTTTTGGAATATTTCATGTTGTTTTATGATACCTAGGTATACTGGAACAAAGCAATAAAGTAGAAAAGATATATTGGAAAGAACCCGATTGAAGCGGTAGTAGAGCTTCAAAGCAGTGTTATTATAAGTAGTTATCTTAAATAGTGCAATGCTCGTAGGGACGAGACAAACTCTTGGTATAAAACTCCATATGCTTACAGTCGAAAGGTTTCAATCAACTGCTGCTATATATACCTAACAAGATATTACTTGTACACTGTCCAAATATCACTCGCTCAAACCTAACTATACTGGCTCAAGAACTCAAGAGAGTCCGAGTGCTCGCGAAGGATGGTCGCTACATGCGCCTCGCTCCGCGGCTTGATGCTGACCTTGAAGGGGAGGGGAGCCTGCAAGATGCCCGGGTTATAGGCCTCAGGATCAAGGTGCATGACCTCGCCAGTCTTGGGGTCCTTCGGCTCGGCAAACTCAAAGGCCCAGAGGAGCTTGGAGGCGATGCGCCACATGTTGCGCTCGGCGAGGTGGATTCCCGGGCATATCCTCCTGCCCGCCCCGTAGTTGTAGTGGTCGCGGTTGGCCCAGTCCGGGCTTCCGGCGTAGTCGTTTGCCAGCTTTGGATGCTGGGAGTACCGATCTGGGTTGAAAGTCTCGGGGTCCTCGTAGATGCTTTCGCTATGGTGGATTGCCCAGGTCGGGATGAAGATGGTGGAATCCTTGGGGATTAACATGCCTTGGTACTCATCGTCTGGAATACACGTCAGCTCTTAGACTGGCAGTTGGAGAGGCACGACAAACCTTGGCGGACCTTGTGAGGTAATGCCGTGACGGCGCTATCGTTCAACTGTCAGCTGGTGGTGATCTCCTTTGTTTGGAGATGGACCTACACTGGTCTCCATCTCATTCCTTCCTTGACGATGCAGTTGATGTATGGGAGCTTCGAAAAGTCGTCCCATCTCGGTGATCTTTCCGTGCCGCAAACCACATCAATCTCCTCTCGAGCCTTGGCCTGCACCTCGGGATGTAGGGCAAAGGCCAGAATCAGGGTCAGAAGCTGAGCGGCTGTAGTGTCGGCGCCTCCCTCAATAATCTCCCCCATCAGGTTCGTGAAGGCGTGCTGGGGGATCGAAGAGGGCCATCCCTTCTTCTCATAGTCGTCGAGCAGGGCGTCAATAATGCATTTTCGCTTCTCGCCCTTTGCTCGGCGCTCCTCGACTCGACGACGTGCCTCGCCCCATGTTCCATCCATGGTCTTGCCGGCGTCAATGGCGCGACGCTTCCAGAAAGCGAGCGATGAGGGTATGTGTTGAAGCCATGTGAAAACGTCTACAGGGGGGTTTGCTCCCGGTTCCATCGCGGCAGTCCACTGGGTTACGAGAAGGAGAGGTCAGCATGTGCCTATCCTGTGCGTATCACCTGGTTACCTTTTCCATGACATTGTAGACACCCTGCGATCTGGTCAGCTCTTATTCGGGATTATTGATCAAGTAAAAGTACCTGGCACCAGAATGAGTCCGAGGTTGCGGCCCTGCATCCATAGGTGATGGATGTGACAACAGAGGCCGTGTACCTGCGGATCTCGCTGTAAAAGTTGTCGGGGTTGTTGCACAGGTTGCTCATGAGCACGGTGGCCCTGTGCTACGTCAGTCCTAGTCAAGTGTAAACCTCTTTTGGTAGTCATACTCTGCTTCCTGCACGCGAAAGTGGTTCTCGTCAAGTTGCTTTGGCGAGAAATTGTGCGATATGATCTTTCGCTTCTCTCTCCATGTCATGTCCATCTGCTCCAAAGCAAGGTGATCGCCCTGTGTGAGCAGCTTCCCGACATAGCTCGGAGGCCTGTCGGAATAGATGCTTCCTTTCTCAACTAGCAGCTGGTGTATGGCTTTTCGATCACAGAGCACCACCGTGTTTGAGGGTCCGATTTTGAGGGAGAAGACGGAACCGTAGGTTTGGGTCCACTCCTTCATCCTACACCAATCAGCATTGAAATGATGAACAAGGCCTATTCAATCCATGCTTACTTCTTGTATAGCCCCGTGGTCGGGAGCATGTGGGCGTTGCCCAACACAGGCACCGTCGGGGGGCCTTTCGGCATGCGAGGGTCCCGCTTGCCAATCTGCAACACGCGGTAGATCGTGGCGCAAAGGCCAATGACGGCGAATGAGAGATAAATGCTGACGTTCATGGTGTTTGCGTGGGAGTCAACTTGGAACTGGTGCGAAAGGGAGCGGAGGCGAGATACCTAAATGCTCAACCCACATGGCTATTGAGCTTATTCAAAAGGCTTCGCAAGAAACACCATGACTGCTGAGCAACCCAAGGAATTCGCCCCCGTGGAATATTTTCGGGCTGACTAGATGCGCTCTAACATGGGGGGTTCGCCTACCAGCCGGAAGTCGCCCCGAAAATCCTCCGGGCAGTGACACGGCACAATATCGGCCGGCTCCGGAAGGCCGGACCCACCAGGTTCCGTTCTCCGGTTGCATCGGCCGACCAGAATGACCATCCGGCAAAGCAAGATCTGGCGGTTGGCCCTCTTCTCAAAAGGAGGCTGCGGTCGTGTCAAGTCGGAATTGACTTGGATAAACAGTCCCTCTACCACTGCTGCGGACCAGGCCGTTTTCTCATCAACGAACCATGACCAATCCTAACAATTCCAAGATCAAGGTCTTGCGGCTGGGGCACGTGTACTACAAACACAAGGACTCAGCCAAGGCCGAAAAGTTCCTAGCGGCATTTGGCTTCATCCAGGTCAAGAGAGAGGGTAAGAGGATCTACTACAGGGGCTACGGCAGTGAACCTTTCCTCTACTGTCTCGAGGAATCTTCTGCAAACGAATTTGGGGGAGCCGCTCTGGTAGTGGAATCTCTTGAGGACCTTGAAAAGGCCCGGGCCATCTTTCCAAACGCCACCGAGATTTACGACCTCGACGAGGCGCCTGGCGGGGGGCGGTGCGTGACAGTCAAGGACCCCATTGATGGTTGGCCTCTGCATCTGGTCCACGGCCAAACACCTGTGGAGCCTACCAAGGATTTCGAGTACCTTGACTTTAACTTTGTCAGCTGCCCTACCCATTTCAACTCAACTGAAGCTAACATCCTCAAGCCTCAAAAGAAGAACCGGGCCGGTAACGAGTTTCAGAGATTCGAAAAGGGTAAATCTCATACACATGAGCGAGCGCGTGCCAGGTTGCTGACAAGTGCTTGTTCAGGACCGGCACTCATCCACAAGCTGGGACATTTCGGACTCTGTGTGACCCAGTTCCAGAAGACGTTTGACTTTTACACTACAAACTTCAACTTTGTACCAAGTGATGTAAGAAACAGCAGCGGAACATTGATTCACTCTCAAACTCACGACATGATGCAGATTCAGCACGACGGGACGGGACGGCACATTGCCTCATTTCTACACCTGGACCTGGGAGAAACCTTTACAGATCACCACAGCTTCTTCATCTTCGAGGGTCCCAAGTCTCATGTCCATCACACCTCGTTCGAGGTCCATGACTTTGACGTCGAGGTGCTTGGGCATGACTACCTGCGTGACCAGGGGTATCAGAACTGCTGGGGAGTTGGTCGGCACGTCCTGGGCAGCCAGATCTTTGACTACTGGTGAGAAGAATATCCCCGTACTTGCCTGTAGCTGACATGGGGGAAAAGGTACGACACTTCCGGCTTCATCGTCGAACACTATGTCGACGGCGACCAAGTGAACTGTCACTCCAAAACCAACATTGAACTTGCCACGCCTGATGGGCTCTATGTTTGGGGTGAGTTGCTGCCACTGATGCTTGGAGAAGAATACTGACTGGTCCAGGGCCCCGTTTACCCGAAGGATTTCTCACGTAGTGGCCGGCAGCTGCGCTCACGGGTGGGAATGAGGATCGATTCCTACGGCCCAGCCGAGATGAGCATGTTGTAGCGTGTCGTTAGTGATATAGAGCAAATTTCCAATTGAATCAGGCAGCCCGGAGAGGGCAGGGTTACGATATCGCTGGGGTTTCCATAACGAAGTAGGGGTACAACGGTTATTTGTGCTTGCGCAGCCGGGCCTCAAGTTTTCCTTTTACATGTTCGTAGTCGATTCTCAAAGGCATGAGGTAGTTATGGAGGAGGGTTGAGTTTAAACAGCATGAGCGTCTCTCTCAGTTACGGTACTCATGTCTCAAATTGCTCTCTTGCTCATGTGGCTCATTATGGGCGGCACTGATAATTATAGCCTTGCACCCCTCTGGCTCTTTCACCGCCCCTGCACCATTCAAAGACAGACAATCAAGCACTAGGAGTGTTTCTACAGACAAAATCTGCCTTTCTTCGATCCTTAGTTGCTATAGAACGCCACGCTCCTGTGGCCATGCGGGGAGATTCGTTGATATAGGGGCATAGTAAACTTTCACTTCTACGGCTTCTGAGCGGGACAAAATCGGACTACATGAGCTTTTCCTAGAATAATCAAGTCAGAAGAGTAAATTTACTACCTATTCCAACTTGCCATCTACTCATAATAGACTTCGTTGATGAGGGTGCCTGCGCAACAGCCACGTTAGCAACTCAAGACACCAGGATTCAATCCCACTCACCAATTCCATCAATCCACACACGCATATCGTCCCCGCTCTTGAGCCAGATCTTTGGGTTCCGGGCAATTCCAATACCTAGATCGTGTCAGCAGCTCTAAGGGAAGGAGGCTCCTGTGCGCCAGCTGCTTACCGGGTGGAGTGCCCATCATGATGACGGTTCCGCGCTCCAGCGTGGTTCCCTGTGAGAGGAACGCAATCGTCTTGGCGACTGGAAAGATCATTTCCCTGGTGTGAGAGTCCTGCATAGTTGCGCCATTCAGGATGGCCCGGATGCCGAGGGTCTGAGGATCCTGGATCACCGAGGGAGATACCAAGACGGGGCCAATGGGTGCTGAATGATCCAGTCCTGAGAGAATTGACAATCAGCCCAAGTGTCATAGTCGAGCAGCGCTGATTTCATCCATTTACCCTTGGAGAAGCACCATTGACTGTTGCGGAACTGCTCCGTCCGAGCGCTCACGTCGTTGCCGCAGGTGTAGCCGAGGACGTAGTCCATGGCCTCGGCCTCGGATATGTCTTTCCCATCTTTTCCAATGACCACCGTGAGCTCTGCCTCGTAGTCGGTGGTCTCATCCTGCACGAACTTGGGGATGTAAATCTTGCGAGGATAAGGCCCGCTCAGCGCCGTCCTGGGCTTGATGAAAAGGACCGGGTGGGTGGGCACTGGCATGTTGGCCTCCTTGGCATGGTCGTGGTAGTTGAGTCCCATGCATCGAATTATGGGTACCTCGGAGACGTCCAAGGGGCAGAGAAGCTGCGGAAGAGTAGGTTAGGGAGAGCGGTTGGTGGCAGACGCAGGCAGACGCACCTGATCTACTGTCAAGACTCGGCTCGTCACACTGCCGTCAAATGCGGATCCATTGATCAACTTTGCCTGAACCTTCTTGTTCTCCCTGCACGCAAGGCCGACGTCGATGGATGTGTCGCAGAGCTGGCCAAGATGGATCAAGCCATCCTCGACAGAGGTAAAACGGATAAGGTGAGTCCACTTGGGCGCCATGGTTTACAATATCCTAGCCGGATGGATCAGATAGAGCTGGTGAGGGGATCTGCTCGCTTTCCTCTTTAAGGCTGCTTGGGCCTTTTGTATATGACATGCAAGCAAGTCGGTGAGAATCACCCCGAGGGATTTCCACCGATGCCAGGACCAAATTCACCCGATGGCGGACAGACTCGGGTGGAGAATTGGTGGTGGCTCCAGGCAGGATGAAGCGCTGTTCATCATTAATGTTACATACGTTGTTGACTTGTTGCCACATCATCGAAGCTTGGGAATAAAATTCAGTCATGTTACGACTGTGTTGCTTCCGTTGGATTGTCTGAGACCCTCCCTCTTGGCCTCTTGGAGCCTTTTGATCAAAAGAGGGTTTATCTTGGGCACGTAAAGGAGGCCGTCAGCAAGAGAACGGACATAATGGCCCTTGAGCAGGACAGAGGATTCATCACGATTCACTCGGGTCGGAAATACACATATGGATAGTTGAAGACTAGATTGAACTGAAATGCAGACTCCGAGAAGCATGCTTTGACAACCATCCAACTATCCCTGGACTTGAACCCTTTCATGCCGAGACACCAATCGTCATACCGCCATCCACGGCAAGAACCTGTCCAGTGATCCACTGCGACTGAGGCAGACATAGAAAGAGAACCGCTGCTGCAATATCATCGACAGTCCCGAGACGGGGCCAGGGCGTCGCCTTGACCATGGTCTGATGGATGGAGCTGTTCTCGAGGTTCCCACGCGCCATGCCTGTAGCGACAACGCCCGGCGCGACGCAGTTGATGCTGATGCTATCCTTTGCGTGGTCGAGAGCTCCAGCCCGCGTCATGTGGTCGACCGAGGCCTTGGTGGCCGAGTATGCCACCTCACCTGGGAACCCTGTCACGGATGCACACGATGAGATGTTGACGATACGTCCCCGACTGCCCCATGTCTCGTCCAACTCCTGCTTAAGGAACTGTCTGATGGCGCTGCGGCTCATCCTGGCCGTTCCGAGCGTGTTGACGGCCGCCATCTTGGCCCACAGCTCCTCCGACTCGTCCGCAAATGAGCAAAAGGGTGCCCAGTAGCCTGCGCAGTTGATGAGTATGTCGATCCTTCCGAACTTCTGCGCCGTCTCTATTAGCTAACACTGTCCCAGTAGATGCTAGTCAAGCTTGCCTCAAGGACTTGGCTGAAGGTCTCTTGCACAGCAGCCGAGTTTGCAATGTCCGTCTGCAAAAAGAAAGACTCGCCGCCTCGGGCCGTGATGATTTCTCCCGTGGTCTTGTCCACATCCACCTCGTAGCCTTTGGCATTGGCATTTTCCTGCAGGTCGCACAGAGCAATCTTGGCGCCCTCAGCGGCGAGTGCTATGGCAATGGCGCGTCCCACTGGCAGCGAGGTTAGCTCTATTCTGTCTTGTACAGATATCTCCCTCGTCGGTACAAGCTCACTTCCTGACGACGCCCCTGTGACGATAGCCACTTTTCCGTAGAGTTTCCCCTGCATGGTGTAAGAGCTAAAAGATTCGACAAGAGGTAATTGGCTTCAAGGTCTCTCGTCTCTTTACCAAGTTTTCTCGAGGATTGCCTGGATACTGCCACCACCCGAGATTGGCCCCGGGGATGTATTTAGGCAGTACAACCCCGGGACTTGCAGAGATGCCTCTCCCTGGCCAGCGATTCTCGCCAGCCACGTCCAACATCAAAGCGAAATCAGGCCGACGTTGGTCCGTCCGGGGCTCCGAAAGTGGGGCCGTTTATCGGGCTTCGGACCCGGCATGTCGTTGGAAGCAAGCGATGACTTGAAAAGGCGTTCGTACAATAGAACGCTTCACATTGAACCTGGATTCCTCACAGGTATCATAAGTGACAACTTTGAGCCATGTTCGCGAGCAAAGTTTACTGCATCTCCGGGGCCGCGTCGGCGAGTCGTCCGCGCACCTTGACTGCCACGTTAACTGACTTTTATTCTTGCAGGGGATCGGCCGCGCGACCGCCCTTCGACTGGCCTCGAAAAAAGTCTCGGGCCTTGCTCTCGCCGATTTGGACATCAGAGGCCTCGAGTCCACTGCCCAAGAGTGTAAGTTGGTCAGCACGATTGTGATAATGATGAAAGCCTGACTTGAGCAGGCCAGCGACTTGGGCTCGGAAACACGACTGTTACACAGCTCAACGTCAGCATCAGGGCTGACGTTGAGGCATGGGTCCAGGCAGCGCATCGTACCTTTGGGAGGCTTGATGGTGCTGCCAACGTAGCTGGGGTTGCCGGTGGGACAGGAGAGCAGACCATTGAGACGCTTGTGAGTGCGCCAGCCTGATGCCCCCGTGATGCTAACTTCAATAGGACCAGGTTGACTGGGACAGAACCATGGGTGTTAACCTCGGCGGTGTCCTCCACTGCATGCGGGCCCAGCTGCCGCTGCTCAGCCGACCCGGAGGCTCCATCGTCAATGTCGCCAGTACGTCTGGTCGACGTGGCCTACCTCACAACGCCGCATATTCAAGTAGCAAGTTTGCTGTCATCGGGCTCTCAGAGTCGGCGGCGGGCGAGTATGCCAAGCAAGGGATCCGGGTCAACTCTCTTCTCCCGTGAGTGGTGGGTCAATTCTTGACTTGTCTCTGCTGACAGACTGTAAATCAGGGGACCGATCGACACAAAGATCTTTCGAGATGGTGAAGCCGCCGGCCTGTTCGACTCCGTGAGCATCTCCAAGGATACCCTGCTCGGGAGGATGGGCACGGCCGAGGAAGTGGCCAACGTTTTGTGCTTTCTTTTGAGTGACGAGGCTTCCTACGTGACAGGAGGTGAGTGTACCATCGTTAACCCGTGTCAGAGCCAAGCTGACTTAAGGGGCTTGAAAGCGCATTGGAACGTGGACGGAGGTTATCTAGCATGTTGAATGCGTTTGGCTATGAAACTTGAGAGTCTCAGTATTTTAGGTTTTCAAGACTCGATTGTGAGTGAGTTACTAGCAAATAATAAATAAGAGTTTCAAAGAATATGATGAGATCAAGAGGTAGTTTCTGTTGGCCTTTTACAAAGCTATTAATAGTCAAGTATTAAACCATGTTGATTTCAAGTCTGCGGGTTAAGTCATCTGCGTATGAAGCCCCATTAAGAGTACTAAGATTCGTACCGAGATGTTCGGAACCCCTGATATATAATGTAAGAAAATAATAAAGGATCTATACTATTTTTTTTTTCTCTTTTTTCTTTAAAAAATTCATTCTTATATTCAAGTAAACAAAAGCTAAAAGACAACGTTCTCTACAATTCCCTACTCCCTAGTACACAACAAAGCAGTCCTTGCCCTTATCAAACGCACCATTGATCTGCCTGGTGTATTCCACCAACCCACCGAGAAAGTTGAGCATCTCTGCATCACAAGGTTAGCCATCTACCAGAACTGTCAAAGAAAAACACACCTTTGGGCTTGCCGGGAATGTTGGTACCCATGTACTCCGACTTTGTCTGAGGCAGCAGCGTCTGGTCGCCTATCTTCTGGACGAGGTCTCGCCACTCCTGCTCGGCCTCTCGGGTGGCGTCGATGAACTGGTGATTATCCCGCTGGAGTCGGAGGATGGTGTCGCAGATCCAATCGCCCTGGACTTCGGCGCAGGTCGGACCGTTGCAGAACGAGGTTGGGCCCTGAGGTCCGTATAGGAACATCATGTTTGGGAACCCAGCCGTCATCATTCCCAGCTCGGTCGAGGTGCCGTTCTTCTACTTTTCCTTGAGAGTCAGGTTGTCGACGCCCTTGATGTCGATGGAGAGGAGGCCTCCGGTAACAGAGTCGAATCCGGTCGCCAGGATCAGCACGTCGAGTTCCCGGAGCTTCCCGTCCTCTGTCACGACGCCCTCAGGGACAACCTTGACGATAGGGTTGGTCTTTGTGCTGACCAGCTCCACATTGTCCTGGTTGTACACCTCGTAGTATCTCTGCTCCAAGGTTGCCCGCTTGGTGCCAAAGTAGTAAGGGGGCTCCCGAGGGGCCAGGAGCTCGGCAATCTCGGGCTTCTCGATCCGAGGGAGGGTCTTTTTGCGCCAGAACTCGTAGGCGTACTTGTTGGCGACGGGGTGACGGATGACGTCCTGATAAGTCGCCAGCCAGAATGATAGCCCTCCCTTGGTCCAGATCTCGTCGAAGAAGGCCTCCCGCTCCTCGTCCGACACCTCGACAGCCGACTTGTGACTGAACTCGGTGTCTAGGCCAGCAAACTTGGACTTGCGAATCTTGAATAACTCGGCGTACTGAGACTTCAGCTGATCCTTGTCCTGCAGGGGCGTCTGGCGCATGGGCAGGGCGTAGGTCGGGCTTCGCTGGAAGACGGTCATGTGGGCGACCTCTGAGGCCACGTCTTGGATGACTTGCAGACCGCTGGAACCATTGCCAACTATGCCCACCCTCTTGCCCTTGAATTCTATGCCTTGCTGAGGCCACTTGGATGTGTGGCAAGAAGTTCCGGCGAAGCTATCGAGACCCGGAAAGTCGGGGATATACGGCTTGGCAGCGAATCCGGTGCACAAGATAAAGTGACGTGCCGTACGGTTGACGCCCGCGCTGTCGACAACGTTCCAGACATTGTCAGCCTGGTTGAACTCGGCGGCCACCACACGCGTGTTGAAGATGATGTCCTTCTTCAGGTGCAGCTTGGATTCGACGTGGTCAAAGTACCTCCGCAGCTCATCACGGCCGGGGTACTTTTCCGACCACGTCCAGTCCTTCCACAGCTCCTGATCCGAGAACTCGTAGAGTGGCACGGGGGTGTCGACGCGGGCGCCTCTGTAGGCGTTCCAGTACCAGACACCTCCGAGATCACCGGCGTCGTCGATGACAAGGCACTTGAGGCCGGCTTCTCTCAGCCTGCGAAGGACGTAGCATCCTCCAAAGCCGCTGCCTACAATGATGGCATCGTATTCGGGGGAGGAAATAGAACCCATGACTGATGGTGGAGTGTTTTTTGTTGTTGCTGTTGTTTATCCCATATGTTGTTTGTCTGTATGAACCAAACCCGCAAGGGAAGCTTCTTCCTTTATAGATGGAGTTAGATGTACTGTTGCTCTTCCCCATCTCGTCTGGAAGACATTGGGGACAAGTTCGCCACCTACCACACAAGGTAACTTGATGAGCTCGATAGAGTCTAGTCCTCGTGAAAGAACACTCTACCATTGAGCGTGGTGCGGAGTAATCTTGGCCCATCCGTCGGACCAACTCTCACAATCGGTTCAATGCCCAGATTCCACCGAAGCAGTTGAGCAGCCTGTTCTCACGGGTCGCTCTTCGGCTCAATCGCTTCAACGTCAGTGACCAGTCATTGCCCCGGACCTCTTGTCCTGCCTGAAGGAACAACAGAGAGTGCCGCTATGATTTAATAGGCACTCGACCGGCAGTCGATGATGTGCAAGACAACCTTTTCCATCGACTCCTTTTCCCTCCCCACAAACGCAAACTCGCTGTACCCACTGATCAAAATGGATAAGAATGGTTTTGTTAAAGATGATGTGCGTATTTGTTCCCGTCGAAAACTCTCGTGCTCTGTCTCACTCTTCCTTCGTGCAGGCCGCCTACAGTGACGCGAGCAAGGCGTTGACCTTCTTACACATGCCACCGACCAAGGTATGCCTCCATACCGCCAGACATACCCCCATACTGACATTTCACCGCAGTACCACAACCCGAGCCTTGCCAAGGAAGAGCAGGAGGTGACAGACCAGCTCTACCGTGGCTGGCTTCATTACTGGAACCATGAGTCGCGCCAGGACTTTGCCAACGGCATGAATGGAGCACGCCGCTTCTATGACTTTGAAGACATGCTCAGCTATGACATGTTTGGCAACACCATCCGAGGAAGTTTCAAGGAACATTTCGACTCCATCTTCCCCTACTGGAACGATGGATACATGGAATACAAGGACTTTGAAGTCACCGCCCTGTCCAAGGATTATGCTTTTTCCACCATGATCCAGCACACGTGGGGTACCGCCGGCGGGGTGCCGTTCGACACTGCTTTCAGGAGGACCGGGATCGCGAGGAAGAACAGTCAAGGCGAGTGGAGGTGGATTCATGAGCACCTGAGCTTTCCCACCAACATGCGAACCAAGGAGGCCGATTTTACAGCCTCGCTTGACCCGGTCAAGGCGACTAAGCTGACGTAGCGATGAGGCCGAGGTGCAGCTTGTGCAGACTAGCAGGGAAATCCATGTCTTGCTATACGTGTCGATTGGTACTTTGACAACTCGTTAATCCAAGTGTCTACGTTTCTGACTGCGACTTGACTCAATAAACGCCTAGTTAAACGGCCAGTGTAACGAGCCATATCTATAGTACACGGCCCATCACGCGCTTAGCCTCTCGGTGACTGGTCGGCTTCTTGGGTTGGGGCAAGAGGGAAGAACAAGTCAGCATAGGAATCAAAGGAGAGGTCATCTAGTTGGCCTCGCTCCGATAGCATGCCGAGCCAGTTGGTTGTCATGGGGGAGCCCGAGGCAGTCTGGGGCCTTGGGCCCGGTGCGAGGCCTTCGAGGTCTGGAATAAAGGCCGACGGATCGAAAAGTTCGGGCATAAAGTCGACAGGTGCCAGCGGTTCAGTACCAGCTAGCCCATCAGCCAATCTTCCTTGGTCATCTTTCGTGTCGGCGAGAGTTAGCCCGGGTGCAGCCCCTGCAGACGTCCGCCGATTCTCGCCAGAACGAATCTCCAACTCTGCCAGAAGTCTTCTCTTGTGCCTTAGAAGCCTCTCCAGTGAGTCTACATTTCTTAGAAGCGTGAGAGGTGTTCCCCAGAATTGCGAGTAGTGCTGACAGGTGAGCCGAAGGACGGCGAGCTTCGACTCTATCTCGGCTTCCGTGCCAAGCCCATACACCTTGCGGAGGATCTGCAGAGACGCAGCCAACCAGACGGTGCTGGCCAGGAAGGGATTCAGCCACTTGACATGCCACTTTGGGGCGTGTTGCAGGACAAACTCTATGATGTCAGCGGCCTCGAGGCAGTTTCGCAGGCCTTTGCAGTTTGACATGGAGTCAGCAGGAGGCCGCGCAGTTGACGTCCAACCAAAGGGCGGGTCAGGGGCAATCTCTGTGAACAGGGTCCCCGATGCGATCTCGCCAAACGCTTGATGATGAAAAATCTGAAATCGTGCCAGCTGTGTCATCAGGAAGAGCGAGTAACGTGCCACGTCCACCAGCGTCGCCTGGGCAGCCGAGGACCCCGAGTTTGGTGGTGCCTGTGCACTTTGATCGTGGGAAAACAGCCTCTGCCCTTGATAGGCAAGCTTCGAAGGCAAGGCAGAGACGGTCTGCTGCAGGGCCTGGCTGAGAAAGTATAGCTGCTGATCACCGGCGACAGGTGACTTTTTACAAAAGACGTTTTTGAAGTACTGCTGGAGATTGTTCGTCTCGTCCTGGCCTCTCCAATCCGACCGGATGCCCTGCAGGCTACCTCTCGCCAAGGCTTGGGCATCCCGCATTATTGAATTGAGGACGATGAACCACGCAGTCGGGCTATCGTTACCACACTTGCTCAGCCTCTTCCATCTTTCGCCTGGCTGGGGATGGAGGAAACTGCTCTGGCGGTATTGACCATTGAACCAATTACGATCGGGTATCGGGAGATAAGTTTCGTTGACTGACCAGTCAATGGCCAACGGACACCTCTTAATCGTAGAGGCAAAGACATCCATCTCCCATATAGACCACCAGCAGCGTCGCTCTTCCTCCTTAACAACCCATTGTCGGATACCTTCCTCACCGCGAGGAGGTAGGGTCGGTGCGCCGTAGTCGACGAGGTTAAGATGCTGCTCGTAGGCCACCCGAACGCAGGAGCCCAGTAGTCGCCATCCCTTGCCCCGAACACCTCGAATCAGCTCGTTGAAGGTACAAAGAACCATGGCTTGTAGGACAGAAAGGGAGGGAACTTCATCGCCCGTCTCCCCGAGGGAATCATCAAGCGCTTTTGTGGCAATTCTGTGGAACTGATCCGACGACGGCAAGCTACCGCCACCCGTCTCCGAGCACGCTGGAAAGAACTTGATCGAGACGGAGAACATAGAAGCGAGCAGAGCTACCAAGGTAGAAAGGGACGTGATTGTCTGTATCTTTGCCCCGAAAGTCGGGCGATGAAACAGGGAGAATGCCGTCATGTTGTCGAGATACAGGTCGGTCCTAAGCTGTGCGTCAGCTTGGCATCAGGGACTTTGCACAATGGGCGACCTACAGTGTCTGAAGATTGTCGACTGAAATATTCAATGTGTCGCAAGCTTGATCTATCAGTCTTTGGGCTCCAACGAGGTTGATGAAGAATCCGTCGGAAACTGCAGCTTCCGACTGCTGTGCTGGGGGCTCTTGACGCGATTCATGGGTTGGATGAATGAGGGAGGAGAGGCTAATGGCTCGGACGAAATTTGCGGCAGCCGCTTGGTCTGAAGAATCCGACACGTCTGTGAGTGCATCGTCAAAATCCGTCGAGACGGGCGAAGGGGGGTAGGAAGCAAAGCTGGTGATGCTTGGTCGAGCGCCGTGTGCCTCATGTCCAGGCGCCGAGATGGACACGTGACGTTGGAGCATGTCACGGTCTGACGGGACCTCTGGCATGGATATGGCGTCAGTGAGTACGTTTTCGCTGCTGCCATCTTTGAGACCTTGGTTTTGCGAGCTGCTCTGTCCACGGTGAGACCTGTTTCGAGGTCGTCTACGCTCCCGGAGTCGTGAACCTGGAGTGATAAAGCTAGTCAGTAGCTGGTTTGGAAGGCCATTTGGGCAGAGCTCCTTGATAAGAGAACTCCCAAGGAGACTCACCAAGCTTTGGCCCAGGTTTCATTCTTTTGGACGGATAGGCACAAGACTGCGACGTCCTATCACAAGGACCGCAGGAGGGTAGAACGCGATCGCTTTGCCCCATATCGTCAGCGACTTGTTCGAAGACTCGTCCCGCCGCTTGTCTTACCATTTCGTCTTGCGCCTGCACAGGGTCAGTTGCTTTAACCTTAAATCATCCCCAAAGACCGCCAACGGGTTTGACTTGCCTCTTGCACAGATTACAGGCGAGTTCGGACATGTCTTTGCGGGGATGGTCTGAGGACCACGTCTGTGATCGTCTTTCTGCGTGCTCACTCATTTCTCCGGGTTTGAGGCCTTGCAGTCAGAGGTCGGACGAGCGTGTCGGCAAGAAGAGAATGAAGAGGGAGACCCAGGCCTCGGGTTGTTGATCGACTCTACAGCAGGTGGGTAACCGAACCCCGGACCTCTGTCGGACCTAGACCAATGGGGCCACAGGGAAAAGAAAGGACTTGCTGGCAAGCGAATTAGCCCAGCATGCTAATAGGTTGGCCCAAGGCTTCCCCAGACTCCGGGGTCAAACCTAGAAGCGGGGAACCATGTCTCGTCTCGATGCTAGCGAGTTCTTCGCTAAAGTTGGGGAACCATCCCATCTGTCCCCCACATCGGTCTAATTTCACTATCGGTCTAATTCTTGATTTGAGGCTGTGGACAAATGAGATCATAGGTTGAAAGCAGGGAATGTGTGACCCTCCTGGAAGCCCCTGGTAAGAATAGTAGGTGCCAAGACAACTGACATGTCACCTGTGCAGCCGAGTAAGTGCTACCCTAGAGGAAGGAAGAGAATTATAAAAGTGGCCTATTTTTCAGAGTGACCAGAGGAAGAAGACATGAAAGAGAGCGGAAGCAGTGGTTAAATAAAAGGGCATACCGGTAGAACATATAGAGCCTGTGAATTTCCTGCATCTCTAGACCAGGCTTCAGTTCAAAGACAAATGCAATTTCTGACGGATTGCCGAGAATGCCTAGAGTCAAGATGGCTAAGGTTGTTCAGCCATCCAAGTTGCTACCTGTCTAGCCTCACACTCTGCCTTTGGCAGCAGACTGACTGCCGGCTTGATTTCGGGGTATTATAGCACCTTCCCTTCCCTCGAAAGGTATTTTAAATCTGTTGCTGATGGGGAAAGCCTACGTTGTATAAAATAGGGGCTGCTTGGTTGCACCCATATCTATCTGAGGACTCTCTAGTTAATTGAACAATAAAGAGACAAAGACAGACTTCCAATCTTTCGCCATGCCAACCGAATCTCGAGTGCCTAAAGTCACGGCTGGCAATATCTTTGTTCGTCTCTCGTTTCCTGAACAAAGGCCTAGCACTCTGCGCCCCGGCTAACAGGAAAACTAGACCATCCTGGTAGCGGGCATGGGAAGTTTTGTGTTTGGATACGCAAACAATGCCATCGCCGGAAGCTTTGTGCAACAATCTTTTGTCGAAAAGTTTCTCAGTGGCGGAAATGCCGATTCTGTCATAGGAGGCATTCTTGGAGCGTACGTCCCCTGGAGTCGACATCAGCGTGCATAAGCTAACCAATAGGTCCGAGACAGCTTCCTGGGTGGAGGGCTCCTCGGGTCTGTCATACAGGCCCCGATATCGAACCGGTATGGGCGGCGCGTCACCACAGGCGCTGCAGCAGTTCTCACCATCTTGTCCGGCGCCCTGCAGGCCGGCAGCGTCCACATCGCCATGTTCATCGTGGGCCGGTTCATCTGTGGTGTCGGGGCCGGAATCGTCATCACCAACTGCCCTGTCTACATGAGCGAGATCTCACCCCCTCACGTTCGAGGGCTGCTGGTCGGCAACCACGCCATCTCGATTGTCTACGCGTATATTTTCTCATCCATCATGGCTCTGGCATTTAACTATGTGGATACGCCGTACCAGTGGCGTCTACAGTTCATCCTCCTCACCTTCTTTGGCCTCGTGCTCTTGGGCTCGTTGACCACACTGCCAGAGTCTCCACGGTGGCTCTGTGAGGTCGGACGGTACCCCGAGGCATGGGAGATCATCCAGAGTCTCCACAAGCACAAAGATGATGCCTACAACGAGACAGCCGCTGCTGAAATGGCTCAGATAAAGGCTGAGATTGAGGCTGCAAAGTCCCTGCCTGTGGGCTACATGCACATCTTCCGAACTCCGGCTCTTCGCCATCGTGCCCTCTGCTCCATCCTGACCTGGGTAATGGGTCAGTCAACTGGCATTCTGGTCATTGCCAATCTGACCCCTGTTCTGTTTGGCAGACTTGGCTATGGGCCTACCTTGCAGCTCGGCTTGTCCATCGTCTGGACCGTTTGCGCCCTAATTGGGTGCTATGTCAATGCGCTTCTTGTGGACCGTGTGGGGAGAGTCAAGCTTCTGGGTAAGTTGTGCAGGTCGACGGCCACGCTCATAGGACCGTTAGCTAACAATGTCTGGCGTAGTCGGAGGCGGCTTTCTGTGTAGTGCCATGCTCGTGGTTGAGGCCGTGCTGCAGAAGTATTACCTCGGCTCCGACAACACTGCCGGGACCAGTGCGGCCGTGGCCTTTTACTTTCTCTTCATCTTTGCGTACGGCTGCACCGTCGACTGTGCGGCCTACATTTATATCTCTGAAATCTGGCCCACCCACCTCCGAAGCTATGGTAACACCCTTGGGATTGTCACCTTTTTCGGCTGCGCTATTGCATACACCAGCCCGGCACCTCTAGCATTGGAGAATATTAGCTGGAGGTACTATATTGTCATGGTTTCTGTCTGTTGCGCTTCGTCCATCGTTATGATGTTTGTATGCCCCGAGGTAAGTTTCACCAGGCCACCATCTGGAGCCCAAGACTGACAGGCACGTTACAGACTGCAAAGCTCTCCTTGGAAGAGATAAATGGAAAATTTGGTGAGCCAGTTGTAACTGTTGTTCCCGTGGCGGGCGGCGAGCACGAGAAGGACCCGAATGAGAGCGTTCATGAGTCGAGAATTGAGACTGTCAGGCAGTAGATGAAGGATTTCTGGTGCCAACTGCTGCTTTTGCATCCGCTTGCAGAGGGAGGGTGATCTTGCTTTATCTTCACAAGGCCAGATCGCGTACATAATCTTGCTCCCGTTGAAGTATGGAGTGGCATTTGACATACCCTTGATCCGTTTTTCTCTAGAATCTATAGGGAGTGGGAGTGAGCGAAAGAATATTGAAATGCTTATCTGAGCTTCCCAGGCCCTCTATCATACTCGTAGCCTTGCGGCATGGTTCATCGCCCCGACTCATCCATCACTGACCATCTTCCCGTCACCACATTTCATCAGCGCCCGAGTTCTCTCTCGTCCGTATCCCGAGTGGACTTC
The DNA here is from genome assembly GCA_027886205.1 of Fusarium piperis. Taxonomy (NCBI): domain Eukaryota; kingdom Fungi; phylum Ascomycota; class Sordariomycetes; order Hypocreales; family Nectriaceae; genus Fusarium; species Fusarium piperis. Next base: position 23,112 of record RZGM01000153.1, on the reverse strand, counting down.
TCCCAGTTTGTCCCTGGCCGTGCTGCTTGCCATGTTTACCGTGAGCGATTGCCTGTTCCCCGGCCCTCATCCCCCCCGTGATCTATGGTGACTCCCGGTGGCGCTTTAACCCTCTCTGGACCTCTTGCCTCCACTGAAGCAAGCGGTCTACAGGGAAATTGTCATCTTCCTCGCCGTCATCTTCCTCGTAATCGTAGTCGCTGTAGTTGTCATCCTCGTGTTCATCGTCGTCGTCGTTGTCTTCACCAGTGGCTACCAGGAGCTCAGGGGCACGGGCAGCACCAGACATGGCAGCAGCGCGGTCGATTGCCCAACGAAGACTAATCATTTCTCGAAATGAATCTATGGTCTTTGTCGGGCGTCGTACGGCGATGAGATGACCAGAACGAAGCGGTTGCCCGGTGTTGATCACGATGGAACAGCCATGAGTCTCCTTGCACTCAAGGCAATCCACGGCGGAGCAACGATTTCCATCGGGACCATACTGGTGAATCAGCCCCCCCAAAATGCTCCGACTGCTGCGAGGGTCTTTTTGGTCGTCGAGGTTGATCAGGCGTGCTCCGTTCTCGTGAGAGCTGCGTGGCATCTAGTGGAACTGGAGGAGAACATTGCTCTCCTCCTTGTCTACCTTTACCAGATCATGCCACTTGAAAGCGCAGTAGCCTCGACTCCAGAATCGATGGAGAGTGGGAGTGAGCGAGAGGATATTGAAATCCTTGCTTCCGAGGCCTTCGAAGAGCGGCGCCCTCGCTATGGTACTATGAGGATCCTGCCCAAGGCCAAAGCAGGTCGCGATAGCTGCCCTAAAGGACTGTACCTTCTTCAGGTAGCCATCTTCACACGTCGTGAATGGAATGATATGGCAGCCATATGGATCTCTCGTACCGGTGGCCAGGCACAGTCCGGAGTCGAACCTGAGGGCATCACATGTGTGGTCGATGTGATCAACCCGATTTCCCTTGGTCGACTTCTTGGGAGTTTGGAGAACTACCTCGAGTCAGGCTCTGTTAATATCCTCGGGCATGATGCAACTTACAGAAATTGAAGACCCCATTGAGCTGCCAAAGATTCATCTCAGGCGAATCGCGATCCCGAAAGGTCTCCAAATCGTGGAGCGGCAGGAGGATGAGCACTGAAAATTGCAATGCCGATAGCTGCCAAGATGGGTCGGAGTACATCAACCGTTGGTAATCCTGCACTCTTTCGATGGCCTCAAATCGTCGTTGATACTCGTCGATCGGAACGAGTTCGGAGGGTTGCGCAAAGGCTGGCCGCGATGTGGCCAAATGGCGGACAAACTCAACAAGCTCGGGCTGGTCGTGGTAGTCGCGGGCGAAGTCGTTGAAAAGCTCTGTAACTTGCTCCATCGCGTCGGTAATGGACTGCCACGAGGAAGTGTCTTGGTGGAGTAGATGGGGAATAATATGAGGCAGTATTATGTTCTTGGATTAACTAAAGAAGAGGAGAAGAGGATTTGCTTTAGGGCTGCATTAGATTAGAAGATGCTAATAAGGTTAAGAGATGCAGCCAAACATGTATGACCTGGTACGTACATCTGAGTTTCGTTGTTGCCTGTGATGGATCAGACATCGATAAACTCCTCAGTCATGTTTTGCACGGGTGTGGAAAAGGCTGTCATTTCCATGATCTTGGAGGGCAACATGAAGCCGATCCTCTCAGATCGTAGTGGCCTCTGGTCTCCGTGGGAGTGGCCGTCGATATTGCACTGTCTCTAATAGACCCATTAGTAAGGTAAACGGAAAGGCAAATAATGACCTGCGCGCTTGACAGAAGGGTATCGCTGTCGGGGCCCTCGCCTGGGAGCCATGCCACGATGGGCACCGAGATCACCTCAGGTTCTTGCTCGACGACGATGAAATGAATGTCATAGATGGCGTCTCGGGTCGAGATTGATTACCTCTGGAATGACCACGCCTCGGGTGAGTGGGGTTGTGAGGCTTTTGGGTCGGCGTCGAGGGTAGTCGGTCGAATGGGGGTCGAGGAAGTGATGTTGATGGTGGAAGTTTTACGTGCAAAAGGCCTTTTTATGGTGGAAGAGGAAAACGATGGCAGCTGCAAACAATGCAGTGCACAACAATAGGGAGTGCGTTTACACGCACTGATGGCCAAACGGATGACATTTTGCTAGATGTGGCACAATGACTTGCGTTTGCGCATTCAACGCTGACGTGGAATTTATAGGCGACAATCAAATAACAATTGACAGTAATGTCCCTCTTTATCTTCGCCTTAGACTTTGCCGTGGTGTTCTTCATCTCGAGCATCGTGGCGAGCAGGGTCATCGTCTCTGATGTTTGTCCATTCCCCTTATTGCGGCTGGAACTATCTTTCCACAAGTATCTACCTAATGCGGCCTGGGATCACTTGAATAGAAAGACATCTTGACGTTGTGGACTTGTCGTAGCGTAGTGTTGACCTCGCAGGCTTGGTTTTGAGTGCTCACCATCATCAACATTAAGCCTAGGTACCTCTTACTACCCAGTGCCGACCAGAATTCTCCACTAAGACGTTGGCAACCTAAAAGCCTCAAACAACCAGGAATGTAAGATTATTCTTGACCAAGTTAAAAGGCCGATTGCTCAATGGTGGACATTCGTATGAGAGGCGCTTGACTGGGTCAAGCACTTCCACCGATCAGCATGGCACCAAGTTCCGTGACATGGGAATAGATCAACACGTCAATTCTGCGAGACTTCATTCTTAAATATCCGTATTTACAAGACCAAGTCCCTTTGTGAAGCTTGCCCTGATACCAAATACCCATTTATTCCTTTCAAAATAGCATATCCATCACCTCCCACGCCTCCTTAATAGCTGCCTTCAACTCGTCAGGCCCAACTGGGTAATCCTCCGCGGTGAGGTGTGTGATGGCTTCAAAGTCAATGCCGTAACCCAGCTTGACTCCTCCGACGGTCGCACCGAGTGCCTCGATGATGGTATCGAGGTCGGAAGCAGTGACCTGGTAGGGAACTCCTTCGAGAACAACTTGGCCGATATGAGAGGGAGTTGTATTGTGCCAGATCATGGAGAGAAGCTCCGCCTCGACGGTGGGCCATCCGCCACGCTCCCACATCTCTTGCTGGAAGTCCTCGTGACGAACTCCGAACGGATCGGCGTGAACAGACGGGTCGATGTGGCAGCGGAAAGAGTCGAGCATCTCAAGGTCCGTCTCCTTCAAGCCACGGCGGTCATCGGTGCGACAGATGACAGCCCACTTGAGGAGAAACAACATGAAGGACAAGTCCTTGCTCATCGGGTGAGCCATGATTCTGATCAGCTTGTCGCAAAAGTCTTCGCTGAACAGGTGGTCTTTGTTCCAATCGGAATTGTTTCGGAGCAAATCGTCACTCGACTTATCGTTGAAGTTGATGTCGTCGGCGTAATAGTTGAAGAGGAAAAGGGGATCCTTGCCGTGCAGGCGAAATGAGAGCTTCCAAAGAAGAAGAAGCTTGGGTCGATCGTTGGTCATGTCATCTACCTCTCTCTTGAGCATGGGTTTGTTCCATGGACCTCCCGATTTGCCGTTGCGATCAGCCCGGGAAATAAACTCGTCGGCGTCTTTCAACTCCTCTGGCGGGAACTGAGGAGGAGGAACTGGGTTGGAGAAGCCGTGGGCTCGAACAAAGGCCTTGTGCCAATTCTTGTTGATCTTTTTGATGGCGATCTTTTGAAGAATTTGGTGGTGGAACGCGCGGAAGTCCTTGTCGCGGTTGCGACGATTTCTAGGACGTTTGACCGATGGCCAGATGTCGCGGGTCCGGCGATGGGTGAACGACTTGGGAGATGGTGATTTCTTCATCTTGAATTGGCGGCAATGGAGAGACGTCGAGACGATTAATATGAAGAAGAACGAGGTAGTGAAGAGAGAGGTGGTGTTTGTGAACAGTCGGGGGTGAAGGTCAAGTGTGATGGATGCTTGATGGTGCTAGCAGTGCAGAACAGAACAAGGCAAAAACTGCCTCAGAGGTGAACAAAGCGCGAAAAAAGGGTAGAGATTCTGAAATGGGAAAATTGGAAATGACCCAAAAGGGTTTGCAATGCTCAAACAGCTCTGGTCTTATCGCTGATTGATGGCAGTGCAAACAAATATCGCAATCAACCACAATCGTTGTGGTCGAACTCGCGAGGGTTTTTGGCGGCTGAGTAGGCATCTATGATTCATTGCCTAATACCTGACAGTCACTGACTCACTGACACTTGCCTACCTTGTTAGCAGTTGGTGGGTGGTAGCCAGCGCAGACTCATCTCTGCTTCATTCTTCTGATCACAGTGGAAGACGCTCCTCGCTCTCTCCTTTCCCTCCAATCACCTCACATCAACGCACCTCGGAAGCCCCAGACTACGATGGACAATACGGAGTGCTCGACTGAATTGGGAGTGGCGTCATCAGACGGCCCGCAAGACAGGCCAAGCTCTGCAAGCACCAACCAGGCCCCGGCTGACAGACAGGTCGACGGTTCTGGGAAAAGGTATGAAGACCATAAAGCAGCTTTGAGTGATTCTAACTCTTTTATGAAAAGCCACTCGGGCATGGCCCCCCCTCAAGCAGACACCGTCCCAGAAGATGACGAGGACGACCAAGCGCAGCCAACAAGAACCCCTCGGGGAATACATCTCGAGTTTCCGGCTGTGCCTCGTCGTCCCAATCGAGGGCACTTATCTCGGCCACCGGGTCGCAAGCGTCTGGAGAGAAAGACGACGAGAGTTGGCGCCAGCCTGAAGGGGAGAAGGACCTCAGCAAGTTCCGTCTGCTGATGGAGGGCGATGGTAGCCTGCTCGAGTACCTAAGTCGACCTCCTAGGCCCGACGGGAAATGGGGCCCGTTGTTGGGAGGCCGGTTTGTGAAACACAAGAAATTGCCTTGACTGTCCACGACAAGGTCGGCTGCCACTGACATTGGCGTCCCGATTCTCGATGAGCGCCTCTAGTATGACATAATCTGAAATTCTTATCACCGCGATTCTGCTGGCTTCTACATCATCTGACACACTTCTTTCGTAGACTCCATGACACGGAAGCGTCCTCCCACAAGCTCACACCAGCAATGAATTCCTCCATTCCAAAGCCAACGTTTACGACCTTGTCTCTGCGAGTTACATGGAGGGTCTTGTACTGCATGGGGATGGGTGAGGATGGATGGACATGGCCAGGTAAATTTCGGGGCGAGAGAGCGAAGATGGTTACGGAGTTGGTTCAGGGCTGTACAATACATAGCACCAAAAAGTCATCAGTTCACACATCAAGCCATGGAAAAAGCGTCCTGTTGACTATATCATGACAATGACAAACTGGTATCCTCTCCCAAGAACCCCAGACACTTCAGGTTTCCTTCCTCCCATTCCAAGCAGCATCTACCACTCGTCCGTCTTACACAAACCCGAGGCTTTCAAAATCGTCCTCGTCTTTTAACATATCCGTTCGGCCTAGTCTGCCAACGAATCTTCTCAAGACCCGCCTAGCCGCGATTATAGGATCTTTGTCTACGACGGCGAACGATACGCTATCCGTCATCCGATCCCAAACAGCAGAGTCTTCCGACTGGCTCGCCAAGAGTCGATCTCCTGAAGATGCCACTTCGTCCCACTCAACATGGAGGTGGTTCGCAAATGTCCACCCAGGGGTTCGAATCTTCTTCACGGTAATGAAGAAGGCAAAAGGCGGCCTGAACTCGGTGTCTGGGCCCGCGGCCGTCGACGTGTATTGGGAACTGCGGAGGGGGTTTCTCAAGTTCCAGGCTCTTGCGCACTAGGGCGAGCTTCCGGTAGAGCGGCATCGACGACTGGAGGAGGAGGAGGTTGATCTTGGGGGAGGCGGCCCCGAAGAGCGCGGGAGCGACCTTGAGGCGCCGTGGGATAGCCTCTGTGGGCGACTCGACGGTTCCTGAGGCGTTGTGCCAGAGCTTGTGAGCGACGGCGGTGGTTGCGGCGAGAAGATGAGAAGTGGGACATTCTGGTGCCAATGCTAGTAGAAGAAGAAGCGGTGGCGACGGAGAGAGGCAAGCCAAGACAAGGAGAAAGGCGACAGAGAGAGGCGGCGGAGATGAGGAGAGGCGACAGAGACAGCGAGGAAAATTGTCGGTAACAACGGCTCAAGAAGCGGTATAGATGTTGTTTGCGTTGAGAAATTTGAGGGGGATGTCTTGACATTGTGTTGTTTTTGCCGCCAGCTGTTGACAGCTGCTAGGCGGCTCATTGCACAACACTCACAGATGGTCGCTTCAAAACACATCAACACTGCCTTTACTCGAGACTTTCGCAACGGAATTGAAGTCTAGGTCAATGTAAAACTGAGTAGCCTCGTCTGGTGCCACTGAAAATTGGGCCGCCTTGAGCCAGCCTAGTATATAGAGTCGATCTCAAGGTTAGTATGGTTAGTCCTTCTCTTGGGCCAGCCCAAGCAGCGAATAGATAAGTGGCAATCATCGGCCATGGCCAAAATCTATTCATATTCTAAATAGCGCTTTTCTTTAAAACTTGAATGTAGCCTAATTGTTTTGTGGTGTGTGCTAAGTAGTGCCAATCTCTTGCATGCATGTCTTCACTTCTCCCCAATGCTCTGCCTCGATAGTGTGCTGAGTCTGTCAGATCAGCGTTAGCAAGAAACTATTGGGGAAAAAACAGTTATTTATGCCCACACCGTTTAGGTTGTCGGTCTCCTCTCCCTTTCCGCGCAAGATCTCGCCTCACCACCGGTAGGGTTTGCTTGGCGGTGTCTGAATCGGCTCCCCGAGCTAATATCTCCTGAAAGGCACCGAACAGTCCTTTCCTCTTGACTGTATGACCGATAACGTTGTGAATTGAGAGAGGAAGGGGTTGTCACGGAGTGAATGTTATCAAGCGGAAATCTGCTTCTCCAACACAGCTCAAATCTCAAAATGCTCTTACGTGGCCAAAGTCCCAGGCACACCTGCGCAAACAATATACCTCAACCGAATCCATAGAAACAGACCTGCTTAGGAGGTTGCCGTCGCGAGTGTCAATTGGCAGATACAGCCAGACGGCTAGCCTCTGTAAGTGTCTGCGGATCAACTTCGGTACTCCGGCTGCATGTTGGCCTCAATGAAAGCAATCCCAATCTAACAAATTCACCTTCACCAGGTCGCCAACCTCTAAGCCCAGCAAAAGTCCATCACCCACCAGATACTCCAACGAGGCTTTCCCGCCTTTAACTCGGCTGCGCTACCATCCTTATCCTTCGAGCCGTACGTCTTCCTGACCGATCTACGGAATGGACTCTCCGCCTCGCGCGCCTGGACGCGCAATCCGAACGCTCATCCTGCTTCTCGTCAAATTAAGATATCACAAGTTCTCACGGTGGCTCTGGAGAAAGCAGTCCGGTCTTTTCCACATTTTCAATATCTGCATCAAGACCAAGCCAGACGAGAACCTGTCTGAAGCCTACGCGATGCGATTTGTTGCTAGACACACGTCCATTCCCGTGCCCAAGGTGTACTTCGCGTTCACCAATAAAGGTTCCTCATACATTGTTATGCGCCATATCAAAGGAAAAGTGGCGGCGCGCGGATGGCCAAGCCGCACCGAAGAATCGAAAACGCGAATCCTCCATCAGCTGCGCCGTATGATCACTGAGCTTCGGTCTGTTTCTCCCCCCAAAGAGACGCGCGTTGGCAGCATCGATGGCGGCCCTTTCTACGACTGTCGTCTACCATCCCAACTCTATTGGGGCCCATACGCTACGGTGCGCGAGTTCCACGAGGCGCTTATCGACGGTGTCAAGTTAGATGCCGAATATGCTCTCCCTCCTGACCTTTCCGAGCTACTTGCGTTCTATCGGCAATCAGGGAACGAGCTGGTCTTGACCCACGGTGACCTAAGTAGCCTCAATATCTTGGTCCAGGGAGATACAGTCGTCGGAATCATAGACTGGGAGACAGCAGGATGGTTCCCGGGATACTGGGAGTATACCTGTGCGAAGTATGTGAATCCTCAGAATCCATTCTGGGCGGACCCGGTCGATCAGTTTCTGGCACCTATGCCGGAAGAATTAAAGATGGAAACCATTCGACGCAAGTACTTTGGCGACTTCTAACGATTTTACACTAGCTGAACTGTGGTTAACCGCCTAGCATATTGGTATATTCACCGTAAACGGAGTCACAAGACTGAGTTCATAGTCACCACTGCCACGGGAATGCACCGTCTATGGACAACCGTTCGCTCGCAAGTGTGGCTGTCACTGCTAAAACCTTGCCTCTGGCAATCATAATGAAGAGTTGAAAGAGAAACGCAGAAATCTTCCCTTCAGACTATGTTATCCAGATGAAACCATGGATGAGCCAAGATGTCGCTTGCACCAAGTCGGTGGGTGGGCTCATAAACAAAAATCTTGGAGAGCAAATCGAACAACAAGTCCACCTCCTGTGTTGAAATCTTGGGCAGAGATTCAATAATTTTATCAACCTTGTCACAGTATCCGCCAAGATAGGTATTGTCGATCCTAATCGCGGCAGGTTTCCAAAACTTCTGGTCGTAGCATTTTGGATATGGCTTGTTTTCGTCATCTATCGCGACAGGTGAGTGTGAGGTCGACTCAATTTCGTCGAGTTTTATCGGCTGGTCCCAAATCTCACTGATCCATTGTCTCAGCGATTTTGTTTCGGTAGACAGTTCTCTCAGGGGCCTGCCACAGTGTGTATCCTCTGTCGGTTGACCATCGTCGTCGAATAATGATTCTCCCCAGGATGTCGGCATATCCCCAACGTATTCGAGAATACATCTTATTAGGTTTGCTGGACAATCTACGTCGAGGGTAGAAAATAGCGAAGAGCCCGATCTGATGTGTAGCATAGTGCAACCTAACGCCCAGATATCACTTGCTGGGCTGGCTGGCTTTCCGATAGCTACCTCAGGGGCCAGAAATCCAACTGGGGTCCCAAGTGTTTCCTTAGGGGGATTGGACGCTAGAAACGCTTGATCAAAATCAATCAAGCAGATGTCGTCAAGTAAAAGGTCTTCTTCAGATGACATGAAGTCAAGGTAACCAACGATGTAGCGCGGAGCCTCCGGGCCTGGAATATCACCGGAATAAGTTTCCAGTTGACCAGTTCGCGGCTCGCCAAAGAGGCGGTAGATGCCTTGGTCGTCAAGATGGTCAAGATTGCGGATTCGAAAAACGATGTTGCTGGGAGTAACATCTGGACAGAATTAGCACAGTTCCAAGCCGGAAGGAGATGCTTTACTTACCTCCATGGCAGAGGCCATGAGAATGCAGATCTGCGGTGGCTTTTGCAGCTTGGAAGGCGATACGACGTGCCAGCCAGGGGTGAATCCTGCTCCTCAAGTAGTGGGACAGGACATAAGAAGATGGGCCACAAGGAGGTAGAACCAAGCAAAGATGACGGCCATTGGGGCCTTCAATATGAAAGTAGCGTGTGTAAGTGATGAACCGGCCATCACTCCATTGTGAAGTAATACTGTGGCACAAAACTGCCTTTGCTTCGACAACGATGGACTTGTCGGCAACCACAATTTTGAGAGCCACCCAGCAGGAGAGTAAAGAGTCATAAGCAAGCCATACTGTAGAGAATCCGCCGGCACCGAGTTTATGAACAATTCGATAGCGACCTTCATCGTAGAGATCACCAAGGTGAACTGGATGGAATCCTCCTGTCTGATACAGTTCTAGTTCCTCTGTGTCACCAACCTGGGCTGGGAGGAACCGAAGCGAGTCATCAGAGAGAACGGATGCGTCATCAGTGTCATCCTCTGCAAAGCCAGACATCTCTGTGACTTGCGAATATTAGGAGGAGGAGGAAGAAACCAAGGGTTGAATGGAGAAATCAAGAAGATGAAACGCGATGAGGAGATAAGAACAAGTCATTTTCAACAAGTTCTGTTGCTTAATAGAAGGAAGTCACCAAGTCCGATAAATCAGCCGAGGATTAAGCGACTCGCATCAGCCCACTTCAGCATCCAACGAAAGCCCTTATAGCTTGCCTGGTGTTTCCCTGCTCACCACGTCACGAGCGATAACACGAAGCTTTAAGTAGCCCAATGAAATGCTATCTCATCCCTCCTTTGTCTTTCCATTGAAACCTCATTTGCAGATTTATCTGCAAAAAGGTGGCACGGGCCATCCATAGCAGGCCTCATTGCACTTCTGCCTTGCATAACCCAAGTGCTCACCACACGGGCAACCTGGAGCCCAATTCTCGATTAGCAATGAATCTCGAAAACGGAGTACTCAGGTCCCCGGGCCGTGGAGTGATGAAACAACATGCATATATCAAGAGGACGGCAGTGGGAACACTCAGTAGGGGTTAGATGAAGTACTTAAGGGTGCGGCAACGTTGTTTCGGCTGTCAGATAACCCAAGACTCCACTCCTGCACTCCTGTGTTGGATTTGTTTAGCTTGATGTCAGACTCTGTCACATGGAGGTGCAGTCCAGTTGGTGGCCTCAGAGATGCTATGAGGCGGCTGGCTGTAGAGGTGATGCTGCGAGGTGAATATGGCTCGGTTGAAATACTGTGAGTAGCTTACCTTGTGAGCCTGGCACTCCCAAGAGATTCAGATCTATATGCTCTTTGCACTGTTTTCATTCAATGACTCACATCCTCCACTACCTAATGTAGAAGCACTCCCAAAACAACCACTGGTGGCAGAACAGCTGCTATTCATTTCAAGATCCGACTGAGGGGCAGCGATAATGGCCAAGCGATTGCACATGAGCATCGCATCAAAATCGAACACCGGGACCCCAGCGGACGTGTGTGGCGATATCAGAAGAGGGATAGGCCCCCGTCTTATGACTATTCCACACTTCAAGCCAAGAATGGACCGCCAAGCAACTGCCCCAAAGCAAGGCGCGAGCAGCAAGAGGCTCTCCGAGCTGCCCAAGCCGCCGAAGCAGTCGAAGCAGCCCCTGTGGCGCAGGTAGACCAAGACGGCTGGTATATAGACCCATATGCCGCTGAAAGTGGGATGAAGTGGGATGACGTGGAGGTATTTCGCAAATGGCGTATGGACAGACGATACCGCTTGATTGCATCAACTGAGAATACATAATATCTTTATTGATGGAGGGTCAACTGGCTCGAATAATTCGGGGTCTTGTGAGGCCAGTCTGTCAAACCATGCTCTTGCCTTGTGGTATATATCTCGTTTCTCTTCGATACCAGCACCCGGAATGTCTAGCAACTGATAAAATAGCTGTACGACCATCAATTTCTTTGATTCTGGCTTATTGGCTGGCCTTATCATCTTCCTTGGGCCAGTACGTAGAGCCATAGGGTAGACAATGCCCAGGGACGGAACTTGGTCTCCATTAAGATCAGCAGCACGTCCCGGGATGTTCTTTGACGCGTTAGGCTTGAAATGTCACAGGCACAGTTGATAGTTTGCGATCAATATGTCTTGGTAAGCTATTTACAGGAAGTGGTAGTACAAAATGTTCAATGGTCCATTATCGCCAAGACTGATACCCCGCAACTTAGTTGACGGAGAGAGTGTAGGCAGAGGTCTTGAAGACAGCGTTGGAACCTGAAATAGTCAGCAATCGAACATCCGTCATGATATGGAAGTGTCACTCACCCTCGAAAGGCTCGGTACCAGCCTGGAAGCTGGTGGCAACGTAGTTGCTAGGAAGACCCTGCTTGCTGGTCAGGTAGTTGAGGAACTCCTTCAGGTCAGCCTGGAAGTTGCCCTGGTTGCTGGGGGCGACGAAGGAGATGACGGTGACATCGCCGTTGGGGCCCTTGTAGACATCCCACTTGGTACCAGCAATGGTAGGGCGGTCAATGACACCCTTGCCGGGCGTGGAGATGGGGAGAGCACCACCGTAGGCGCCGACCCAGATCATGATCTCGTAGGAGTTCTTGGAGGACGCGGTGGGGGCAAACCAGAGATCGTAGGCCACGTTGGCGATCATCTTGGTTCCGGTGTATCTAGCCTGTTAGACAAAGACAAAGGGCGGGGGGGCAGACTTCTTACCGCCAGACCCATCGGGTGGAAACCGACTTGATGTCGGAGATCTTCTTGTTGATCTTGTCAACAGCCACGTTGGCGTAGGACTTGACCTTGCCTGGGCCACCAGCCCAGGTCCAGCTGGTGGACCAGACAACGCTGTTGCTCTTGACCGAGGTGAAGGTGGTGCACTGAGAGCCAGAGGTGGCATCATCCTTACCCCAGTTGTTTTGGTAGATGGTGTATCCAGAGGTGGTCAAAGAGCCCCAAGTATCGCACCAGGTGGTGTCTCGCTTCTCGAGTGTCTCAGTGGGAGTGGTCGGAGTGGCCACAGCCGTGGCGGCAAGGAAGGCCGAAATGATGCCAAAGAACTTCATGGTGATGGTTTGAATGTGAGGCTATTGAGATGAGATGAAGTTGAAACTGATGCTGAAGAAACCATCAGTACTTGGCATTAGCTGAATACTTATATAGCCAGAAGATCTCCCGTCTCCGATAGAGTAAACTACCTTGTCCCTTAATATCCGGGCTGCTGAGGTTGGCCCGTGTGTTGCACCTGAAACCCCTGGTTCGGCCAAGAGGTCGTATGCGGCAATGGGCCGTTTCTACGGGACCCCATCAAGTGCCGACAAAACCGAACCACATCAGGCTAAAACGTGATATTCCACCAATTGTATAATTCGCCTTGGGGCCGTTTGTTTAGAGTTGCATCCTCGGGAGTTCTCCCAGCAATAGAATCCGGCCCTGGTCTCACCTCGTGGCGTGAATGGGCCTATGGGAGGTTGGACGATTAACCTAGCTCCATTGAGCAGGTTCTCGGAGGAGATCGTTCGTTTCTAAAAGAGGAAGTTGGCCATCGTCGAGCTATTCCCCTTGAGCACGAAAGAAAAGGTTCTCCCACCAGTGTCGGTTAGACTGGTAGGGTAGAGTTTACAAGCACACGTAAATTTTTCGTATAGGACGGTCAACTTGCATATATTGAAGTGTATTGTCTCGGGAACTCCGTCGCCCCTGTATTGTCTCGCGGTTTGGAACAGGGTTGATCCATCCCATGTGATTGTTCAACTGGCTGTGCATTATTCGTAAACGGGTGATGTGCACAGCACAGTTTCCAAGGTACCCTATTGTCACAGTACCTTTTGTCTTCGTCTTGGTTTATGCTGTTGTTTGAATTTGTAAAGTTATTCTGCAAACGTCAGCTCTGGACAATTTGTGTGAATAATGGGCCACATAAGTGCTTGACAATCAAGGACACAATCAGGCACAACTAGATTGGATTGTGTGTAGATTGTGAGTTGTCTCAATGAGTGTATACTGATTGTTGGTATCTCTCTAAACAACATGGTGAAATCACGAACACAGCCTGCAGTGTCAAACTGAAGGGACGCTTGTCTTGGACAAATGGATGGAAATAAACAAGACTGATTCCCATTCAACTCAAAACATGTCCAAACTACTAGATTTTATCAGTGTTTACCATGTTTGTGATTGTTTTCACCAACAAGATGCCTCCATCAGTCATGGGCAAACCTGCCTGATAACAACGACAAAGAATTATTTACCCAGTCGCACAAGTATAAATACCTACGGACATCCGCAGGATGTTCAGTCCTTCCATGTTCATCTAACACATGTTCACCTTCATGCTCAAGTCAGAAAATAGTCATCCTCCTTGAGCCCAGCATATATAAGTCTTTTATTCTGTCTTTTACATATTCATCTCATCATTAGCTTCACAGTGATGAAGCGGTCTACACCAGCAACTAATAGAATCTTGCCATGACCAGATCATCAGAATCAACATCAACACCAACAAGCTGACTCCCTCTACTCATACCGTCCTGAATTTTATTCTACGAACATGACATCCCGTGGGGGCGCAAAGACAGTCGGACGGCACTTACTATCATGTACCACGTCGCAAGCATGAGACCACACTCGAAGAGTTTCGCATTCATCCCCAAAAAGTCATTTTGCAAACAATGGATCAATAAACTCATTCAATCCGTCGTCTGACAAAGAGATGCAAGTCTTATCGGCAACAGTGGCAGAGCACTGCCAGCCAAAACACACATTTTATATAACCAGATCTTCTTTTTTGTCCTTTGAATTCTTTCTTCTCACAAAAACACACAAAATCACAAGACAAAAACATAACCTTTCACAAAAAGCCACAAATATGCCGCGACTCCCTTGCCTAAGACGCCGAGCCAGGCGGCCCAGCCCCTATGCCTGGGCATTTCGCCGCTTCAGATCTGCGCGTCACCAAGCAGCTGCCACTGCCACCCACACTACCACCACTACCGATGAGCCTCCGGCGGGAAGTGCAACAGACCAAGGAGAGGCCGAGGGGGAAACGGCCGGTGCCGCCCCCGGAGCAACCACTGAAGCTTTCACTGGCGCCGAAACCCTCAACTCACCGAACGAGTTCGACGACGAGCCTTCGTTGGACGAGTACTTGTCGGGCCATCGAAACGGGTTCTTGACATGGGCTCAAATCGGCTTCTCAGAAGGGCGCCGATCCGGCTTCGATCGCGGACGCCAGATCGGCTACCTTCAAGGGCAGACCGAGGGCTACAATGACGGCCATAGGGACGGATACGCCGCCGGTATCCGAGATGGGTATCGGGAGGCTGAAGAAACCATCTACATTGAGGGTTACTTGGCTGGTTTCTTTCGTGCTCAGCGAGGTTAGGGGCTGACGACTTGCTGGTAAGAGTTCTAATCTCTCTTATTGAAGATCTTCTTACAGTTTATTATAGGGGACAAGCAAGTGCGATATCGACCGGACGAGTTACTATCTGTCGTATGCGGTTATCCTATCGAGGGCCGGGTTCTGTCTATAACAAAGAAAATAATATGCAAACCTTGTAGCATCATATGCCAATGCCAACACTGTGGTTGAAGTTGCTCAAGACATGAAAGGCCGCCAATCCTTTGACGACCACACGGCTCTAGATATGCAAGCAACCTGGTGAATGTGACGGTACTGGCGGGGTGGCAACAGCAAACAATCAGGTAAAAGAGGCCGATGATGATAACCTTCGTCGGAAGCACACAAACGACCTCAAGAGGTTGACATGGCAGGGCAGAGCCTCAACAGAGGCTGGCATCGGAGTGTTGGTCACATCGTCGTGCAGATTCATTGTAGCATCAAAAACAGCTGACGCGAGGGCCACAGTAGGCTCATCAAATTTCACATCATACTCCAGTGCCATTGGCAATACCTAGCTATCTTAAAAGACTGTGAAGTGCCAGCGCAGGTCGGAATCCTTCCATGGTTGCAGAATCGGAGTCCAGACCCGCGACATCCGCCTGTGGCTCGGTGTTCATAAGAGTGGCTGGGTTTCAGGCACTACCATCTTCATCCTCGGCGAAAGCTCGCACGTCAGTTCCATCGCAAAGTTGGAGAAACTGGGCTGTGTCACTGGAACGATGCGGGATGGGTTGCGGCGTGTCCCCAATCTCAGTGCCAAGGACAACGGGGCCAGGGGAAGAGCCGTAGATAAGCATATAGCGATGACCCGACCGAGAGGCGACTGACCACTCTGAGTTATTGAATGAACCGGAAGGACTAAAGGCATATGTCGTCGGTCCATTAGCTTGATAGGTCCGGATATAATCGTGCGGTTCGCTTGGCCCACGCATTCTAATGATGGCAATGAGATGATACTTCTTTAGATAGAGCTAATACTAAGGCCCGCCATCGTTGGTATTCTCCTCCTTCTAGACCGGCAAGTTAAAAGCCTATATCTTATAGTGCGGCCAGGGGTCTTTATCATGAGATAGGTATTAAACCCTTATAAAGGTCAGCCCCATAGATATATATATGCTATACTTATCTAATTCCGCACAAGGCAAGAAATAAGCATTAATAGCCTTCTAAATTATTAGCGTCAAATCCTCGCGATAATCCCATTTAATAATTCCCCTTATGCTAATTATCGCCCTATCTATTGGCGGTATCTCTTAATATCCATCCCCTATATAGAACTCCTTCCCTAGTTCCCATAAGTATAATAACTAGAGTATCTCGTTTATTAATTTACTTTAGAAAAGCTCCTTAAATATTATACTTTATGCTATTTGCCCATAAAGCTATGCGATTAGCCATTCCTTAGTATTAATGCGCCCTTATTATAACTCCTTAGGTCCACGAAGCAGATTAAAGTCTTACTAGGCGTAGGCAAGGATCAGGTTAAGAGACTCCTCTTTAATGCGATCGTGGCGCGTGTAGAAGGCATAGGAATATCGGATAAGCTAAACCAAGCAGTTAAGCCCGCTCGTTTCGGCGCTAATTTCTGGGAATGTTAGGGGAGGAAATTCGCGAAGCAGCCCTGGGGCAACGAGTTGAAAGGTATCTTTGGGAAAGATATCGCAAAGATCTATCTTGGGCGGTGGAGGTGAATATCCCTGGATGGTGGAGGGAGCAGCAGGGCTGACTAGGGCTGTACGCTCCCCCGGTTCTGAGGCTTTCCAGCCCTTCACCAGATCTCCCTCAGTCCTGAAGATATGCAACCACCTTGCAAAGGCCTGGGAGGTGTCTTTTGGGCATCGCCATGGGAATGGTGGAGGATTGCCGAGGTAAGAAACTAGACATGGAAGAAGGATTAGAAGTAGTTCCAATATCAGGGCAATTACTTACGCCATGTCTGCCAGAACTTCTTGTCCACCAGCCACTCAAACTGGTCAGCGCCAACCTCGACGACACGGTCCTTGATCAGCACCATGGCTGCCTTTCGTTCAGCCAAGTCCCACAACTCCCTCTCCTGCTTCTCCATGTCCTCATGTGGCAATCGCCACTCCAAATAGGCACGGATGTACTGACGCCGTTGGCCGAGGGTAGGGTCATCACCAATCCATGGCCGAGAAAAGAGACCGTCGTGAAACAGCGAAGAAATGTTGCGATGTTCCATGGCATCAACGTGAGTGTTGGACGATGACATGGTGGTGCGAGGGCCGAGTGATGATGATGGGAGAGATTTGAGGTGAAGATGAAGAAATTCAAGGTGAAGAGGAAGAAATTGAACACAAATTCCACTCTACCTGAGAAATTCTCAAACACCTTTTGTTGTGGGGGGAGTGTCAGCTCGTCACTGTCCTGACAATGCAAACAGCCGTCAAGGTGCCGGTCTGGCTTTGAATGCATAACCAGAAAAAACTGAACTCCTCCGCCCCCCCAAAAACTTCTCTTCACACCTTCAATGAATGCAGCAGCCGCCGCCGCAACGACACAACACCACCAGCAGCAACGACAACAGAAGCGACAAGATGGAGTACCGAGGAAGAGGTCGAGGAGGAGGCCGAGGAGGAGGCTACAGAGGAGGTTACAGGGAAGATCGAGGTGGAGGTTACCGAGATGGGCGATATCACCCATATGCCCCTCCGTCTCAAGGCATAGGTGGATATGACACTGGATTTGGTGGTCGGGGCCGAGGTTGGGGACAAGGTCGAGGCCAAAGTCGGGGATGGGAGCAAGACCAAGGCTACAACCACGAGGGTTATGAGTATAGCCAGGAGGGCTACGACTACGACTATAGCCAAGAGGGCTACAAGTATGACTACAGCCCGGAGGGCTATTATGACGACTACAGCCAAGAAGGCTACCACTACAGCCAAGAGGGTTATGGCCGAGGTGGTTATGGAGGTCGTGGGCGCTATGGCCACGGTCCTGGCAGTGTTGCCGAGAGCAACTTTGAGGCCTCAACGAGGGGAGGTCAACAGGCACGGTTGGGCAACGCAACCAGCGAAGAGAGTATTCGGAGCGCCTACCGACAGCATGTTGAGGCAACTGGCAACCCCAGCGTCGATTATCTGTTTCTGGACACGATGGGAGGTAGACACTTTGCCTCCCTCCGAAGGCGAGAAGGAGTTCCGGTGGACCTTGCCCAGTTGGCATTGGAGCCGCCTGGTCGGCGTGAGAGTGTGAATGGGGGATCTGGGCCAGATGTGGCTTCCAATGCTGTGTCTGGACAACGGCGGGAGCAGGCACAAGGCCATCAAGAGCAGCGATAGGGTGGAGGACTGCCTCCAGGCCAGTAGCCAACCCAAGGGCGACTAGAGATGATTCTGGCCCAAACAGAGGCCCAGAGGGAAGTCGTGCGGCAGCTCCAGCGGCGAGATGAGGAGTTTGCGCGACGGGAAGAGCAAATCAGGCGGAGGGAGCAACCGATCGTGGAGGAGAGCCTAATTCGGCAGCTTGATACGGAAGCCAGCATGAGAGGATGAGCTGGACTAACATTACAGACAGGCCTACATTGATGCCCGGATTGACAGGCGGCCGAGATACCGAAGATGGAAACGATGATGGCAAGCACGTTGAGAGACTCGAGCGAGAGAGACGGATGAGAGAGCCTACGAGGCCATCTCCAAGTGGAGAGAGGCCGAACTCTACACACGCGAGGACCCAGATAGACGCCCCATGCCTAGCACGATCTTAGTTTATAAGCTGCATTCGTTTCCGCAACGCCGATTACGTATTCCAATAGCCTTCGCATACCTGCAGGAGCCCGAGCTTCCGAGACATGGGATAGGCATAGGTTTGATGCATAACACAGGCGCTAGCAGGCCAGCCAGCCGGTGGGATAACTGGAGTCGGGTACCTCGAAGAACCCACATTAACGAATAAGAAGGTTTTAATACACCGACACTACATGGATGAGATGAACATCGGTGTCCTCGTGCTCCGATGCCCGTAACGGCGGTTAGCGAGGCAGATGTTGTATTTATTCGAAACCAAGAATAGCTCGGTCGCCGACTCGGAAACCGCGGGCAAGTACTATTTATACGGACTCAGGTCCCATGATCTTTCACGTTGATTTCACAACCATACATCGTGACACTTTATCACCTCATTATTCTCTCTCTCTCTATACTTCGAAATGGTCGTCATCGCCGTTGCAGGAGGCGCCGGATGCCTGGGCCGCACAATTGTTGAGGAGCTCGTCGGTCAAGGCAAGCACAAGGTTATCATCCTGAGCAGGAAGGTACAGTATACCTTGTCAGGCACGCTATTGCGTCCACGCTGACATGTTGGCATAGCGTCCGGCGGAGGGTCAGGTGATGGGAGCACCTGCAATCGAAGTGGACTACAATGACGTCGACAGCATGCAGAGGGTTTTAGAGGAACACAAAGTACACACTGTGATTTCCGCCATCATGATTATCAAGGAAAAGGCTGCAAGCGACATGCAAGTGAATCTGATCAAAGCAGCTGGCAAGTCACGCACAACCAAGAGGTTCATGCCGAGTGAATACTCCATTGACAATCAACCCAGGTAGGGCATCTTGTGTCTTGTCATGTTGTTGGTTAACGGAAACGTCAGCATCGTCCACATCGCACCCAACGTTCAGTGGTTTCTTGATGCCATTGACGCGCTGAAGGAGACTGATCTCGAATACACACGCTTGCTCCTTGGCTATTTCATTGACTTTTACGGCATGCCACATGTTAAAACTCACCTGTTCCCCTTCAAGTACGCCTTGGATGTCGAGGCCAAAGAAGCCACTCTTTCAGGTACTGGCGATGAGCCGGTCTCCATGATCTACTCGGTTGATTTCGCCAAGCTTGTCGTTGCTGCACTCGACCTTGAGGTGTGGAAAGAAACGTACTCCGTCATTGGCGAAACAACTACCTTTAACAAAATGCTCCGCAAAGCTGAGCAACTACTCGGTATGTTCAAAAACAAGTCTAGTTGGCTTGCCTCTGTAGTTTTCCGTGTCTGTGGATTACCACGATGTATATGAGTTGACGCAGATATAGGCAGATTCGATGTCTCGTACGACAGCTTGGAAGATTTGAAGGCGGGCAATGTCCGCCTGTTGAGCAGAGCACTGGCAGATACTCCCACCGAAGGAGACTTACTTTCCACGTACTATCAAGCCTATGGTTTGATGAATATCGAAGGCTTGTGTGATGTTTCTGGATATCCCACCTTGAACTCGGAGTTTCCCGATATTAAAGCGTTGACTGCTGATGAGTTCTTAGAAATGGCTTGGAAAGGCCGCGCAAAAGAGCAGTAACATCATTAACTTCGCCAAATACTACTCTGACTAACTTGTCAGGTTTTGAGAGGAAATATCTGTAAGGAAGTGGGTCTACCTCGTACGAAGGTGCCCGTGGAAGAGCCTTATAGGTAGAGGTGTGGCATGGTTCCGGCACGAAGTGCCAGAACTGGTTGATCTTTTGCAAAAGAGGTCTCTTGGCTCAATCGGCATGCTACCCGATTATGTTATAATATCTGTTTATCTCTAGCTCAGCTCTTTTTTTCTCTTCTTTAACTTAACTATATCTTTATATAGTTTTATAAAATCTATTAAATTAATTAATTATTTATTTAATTACTTTTAAGTATTTTAAGATCTTATAATTATATTAATAAATATTATTAAAATAATTAAAATACTTTTAAGATTCTTTACCTTATCCCTAAGTTAATTAAGTATAAAAAGGCTAATAAAGTAATTTCTTAAAAAATCTTTTATTTATTAATAATTATTTAGGTTTTATTTTTATATATACCTTATATTAATTATTACTTATATATAAGCGCTATTATAAGTAAGAAAATTAAAAATGCTTTTTTTTTATTATCTCTTAGTTTACTTTTAGTCTTTTTTCTTTATAATCTTAGTATTAAGCTTAATAAAATAATAATAATTACTTATAATATAATAAAAAACCTTTATATTTACTTAATTTATATTAAAAAGCCTTAAGTTATATTATTTTTTATTTAAGATATAATTATTTAAGTAATTTAATATTATTATATACCTAAGGGGTAAATTAAGGGAATTTAATAAAAGATATATAGTTTTTAATATAATTAAGCTATTAAGCCTAATTTCTTTTTATATAAAAATTAATATTTAAATAAGCTTTATAATACTACTATACCTAATACTTTACCTTAATAAACCTTATTTTATTAAAAATATATTACTAGTTTATAATAATAAAAGTAATTAACTTACTTTTTATTTTAATAATAATAACTTAATTAATAATACCTAGGTATATCTATTATTACTAAAGCTAAAAAAGCTCCTTATAGTCTTATAACCTTTATTAAATCTTTAAAAGGTTAACTTAGTTATCTTTAATTTAAGTAATTTAACCTTATTATATACCCAAGAGGCAGATCAAGGCAATCCAGCAAGAGATATATAGTTTTCAACATAATTAAGCCATTAAGCCTAATGCCTTTTAATGCAAGAGTTAATATCTAAATAAGCTTTATAATGCCGCCGCGCCTAATACTCTGCCTCAATAAACCTTATTTCATTAAGAATATATCGCTAGTTTATAATAATAAGAGTAGTAAACCTGCTTCCTATTCTAGCAGTAGTAGCTCAACTAACACTAATAACACCTAGGCACACCCATAAATACCATATGAAATAGTAGCCCCTGCGCAAATCATCTAATGCATATACCCTATTACCGACTTAAGCGCCAAAGCCCAGTGGTATATAATTATATTGATATGCCCTATTAATACGCTGATGCTATTAGGGCGGAACCTCATAGAGGCCATAGCCTACTTAAAGTAAACTAGCCTCATATGGCTATTAGACCTAAAGAAGCTCTTGGCGGTCTCGTGACCCTTATTAGACCTTCAGAGGGTTAACTTGGTTATCTTCGGTTGCTGCGTGGTTAAGCAGTAAGTCCTTCTCACCGGCCACTAGTATATCTTTATTAAGAATTAAGAGTGATATCTCAAAGGCCTTATATAATAAATTAAATACAGCGACCCTTTATAACCTAAAGATATAATATTCTTTTCTATATTATAGTAATAAGATATATAGTTATAAGAGTTTCTTTATTTTATAAAGTAAGTATAAATAATAAGCTAGTAAGTAAGTAAATTAACTTATAAGCTTATTTATAAATAATTTATATATTATAAGATAAGGTTATAAATAGAGGTTTAATAAAAAGTTTATTAAAGTAACCCTAAGTAAAGTCTTATATATAACCTAATAATAATATAATATATAAATATAATAAGTATATAATAAAATTACTAAAGTTATTTTTAATTATTATATACTTTAATAATAAGCTCTTTTTACCCTTAATAATTAATACTTTATTAAAAATTAATAATAATATCTTAAAGGCCTTAAATAATAAGTTAAATATAATAATTATTTATAAGCTAAAGAATTAATATTCTTTTTAGCCTTATAGTATTAAAATATATAATTATAAAAGTTTTTTTATTTTATAAACTAAGTTTAAATAATAAGCTAATATATAATTAATTAGGCTTATATAAAAGATTAAAAAATAAGGGATATATAGTCTTTAAAGATTATAAGGTAGGTAATAGATATAAGAGGTAAATAAGTAGTAAAATTAATCTTTAGAAAAAGCTAATTAGCTAGATAAGGGATTATAAAGAGATAAAAGTAAAATAGGGATAAGATAAGGTTAAAATATAAAAGATTAGCTTTTGATTAATGCTCTTATTACTTATATTACTTAAAGATCTAAGGAGCTATTTAAAGGGAAAGACTTTTAACTTATATAGACTATAACTCGGAATCTATTAGCCCGATTCAGGCCAAAGTTATACTATCGGATAGCTTGTTTTCCAGGCTTTAAAATAATATAGGTTATGCTAGCATCGGATAGCTAGAAGCCGAGCAATGGCATAAGATAGATAAAATGTTTTAGAGTTTTAAGTAGGGTTATCTAAGACCTAGATAAAAATACCCTTATATAAGGGCATGGCTTTAATAGACTTATTAGCTTTTAAGAAGTCTATTAAGTCCGAAGTTATATAACCCTTCCTAATTAGGAAATAAAGCTAAATTAGCCTTTTAAGACTATATTATAACTCTTTAATTTCTTACTTATCTAAGCCTATATAGCTTAGGTAAGTATATATATAAGTAGTATATAAGCTATACTATAAGGTATTAAAATCCTAGGCTTATATTTTATAAGCTTATTTTTTTAAAATTTTATTTATAAAAGACCCTCTAGGTATAAGATATTTATAAGATATCTTATATTTTTTAATATAAGAATTAATATTTAAATAAGTTTTATAATATTATTATATAATTTAAGTAATTTAACCTTATTATATACCTAAGGGGTAAATTAAGGTAATTTAATAAAAAATATATAATTTTTAATATAATTAAGCTAT
>RZGM01000152.1:0-53161 GCA_027886205.1 Fusarium piperis | reverse complement strand
TAGGCTTATTAGCTTATTAATAAATAATAATTTATATATTATAAGATAAAGTTATAAGTAAAAGTTTAATAAAAAGTTTATTAAAGTAATTTTAAGTAAAGTTTTATATAACTTAATAATAATATAATATATAAATATAATAAGTATATAATAAAATTATTAAAAATAATAATTATTATTATTCTTATTATACTTAATATAATAAAAAAAAGCAATATCCTTATACTTATATTTAATTAATAGTTTTTTAAAGATATATATCTAAGAATTATTAAAATTAATAAGCTTAGTTTTATTTTTTATAATAAAATAAAAATACTTTATATACTAAGTATTAATATTAATAAAATTAATATAATTAATATAATTAATCTTTTTATAAAAAGTTAATAAATTAATAAAGAAATAAAAAAAATTAAAAAAATATAAATAAAAAAATACTTAGAGAAATATAATAATAATAAAATTAAGTAAAAAAAAATATAATTAATAAAATATTATTATTTAAGAAATAAAATTAATTATTATAAAAATAATAAAAAAATCCCTTTTTATTATTATAATAAATAAAAAAAAATTAAGGCTTTATTATTAATAAAAAAAAAGCTATTATTATTAATAATTATTAATTATTTAATAATATTAAAAAAACTATTAATATTAACCTACTTTTAGCTAAGATATTTAATATAAAGAAAAGAATAATTATTATATTACTTTATTTAAATTAATAAAATAATAAACTTATATATTATTAACCTTTTAATAAGGACTCTTAAAGAAATCCTTTATCTTTTACTATAGCCTTTATTATCTTAGATTTAGTAAGCTTTAATATAATATAATTATTTTACCTACCTAGCTTTTTATAACTATAATAATTATATAGCCTAGATATAGAAGTAAGTAGGTCATGGGTTCCTAAGAGATAAACCATAGGTTTATATTAATAATAGGATTAGGCGTATAGTCTTAAATATAAAAGTATTATATCTAGTAATATACTTAAGGTATTAAGTATAACTAAGTTATATTAATAGCTAAGGTAGCTAGTATATATAAAGGTGCTAATAAGTATATTTTATATACTTAGGTAAGTTATTAGGATTAATATAGTTAATATTTAGTCTAAGGTAAGACTAAGTTTCTTAGTCTTTAGTCCTAGGACTAAGAGGAAAGTAATTCAGTCCTCTTACTTAGTAAGATAATTCTACTATCTTTCTTTGCCTAATAGAGGTCATAGCTATAACACGAGGTCCTCCCTTTATAAGTCTTATCTTTAAGACCTTTGCTGCAGTTAAGCACTAGTTAGTAAGTAACTTAAACTTATAATAATTTCTTTCTTATTAATATAATATTAGGTTAAGTTTCTAAGTATACTTCTTTCTATAAACTTTCTAAAGTATAAAGCCTTTTTATATATATTAATGCTTTTAGGTCTAAGATTATGCCTTATACTTATTATTTCTATTAAGGTTTATCCTATAGGGTAATTTCTAATTATTTTAATTATTACTTTAATTATATTAATATAAAGGTTATATATAATAATATTAAGGTAGCTTTCTTTTATAGGTATATATTAGGCATTTCTTATATTTATTAGCTAATTTTTAATAATAATAAAAAATATTTAAGAATATAAATATCTAAAGGATAAGGAGGCAAAGGCAGAGGTTACCTTAGAGGAGGCGATAGCTAAGCTTACTTATATCTAGAAGTAAAAGAAATTACTTAAGGTATAGGGTAATAAGGCCTTTAAGCATAGTCTATATATACTAAATAAATTAGGCGAGCTCTAAGAAGAGTTATTTATTATAATAGAGGCTTATTCTCTTAGGGCTATTAATTTAATTAATTAGAATATTATTAGTCTTAATAAGTTTATTTTTAATATTATTAGTAAAAGTTCTTTAAGAGGCGCTAGGCTTTAGTGAGGTATTTAGGTAGTTTTTATATATTTTTAAAGTCTAAGTAGTCTTTTTATTTAATAAAATATATTATTTTATTATTAATTTTATTTATATTAAGGATAGCTTTTATAATATATTTCTTTAGTTTATTAACCTTAGCTTTTAATTTATTATTAGTTTTAACTTAGATAGTATTTTATATTAATTTAAGTAGTATAATATAAAAGATTAAATAAAGCTTAACCTTAGGTAATAAGTCTAATTTATAATTATATTTTAAGATTTTTTATTTAATTTTATAAGGTTTAATATATTTATAGTTAAGTTTTTTATTTTATTATTTTATTTTAATATTTTTTATTATAAGATAAATTATATCTCTTTTTAAGAAAATTAATCCCTTAATTTTTTTTTTATTTATATAGTTTATTATTTTATTTTTAATAAATTTAAGTTTTATTTTTATTTCTTTATATAAGTTATATAGTTAATTACTTATAAGGATTGCCTTTAGGTTAATTATTATTTCTTATATTTATTAATATATATCTATGTAAGGATGTGGGTATTAACCGGGGGCAATTGTAAGGAAGTGGGTCCCTCGGATGAGGTAAGGCCACTGAGAAGCCTTATAGATAGTGGTGTGGCACGGTTCCGGCACGAAGTGCCAGAACTGGTTGATCTTTTGCAAAAGAGGTCTATTGGCTCAATTGGCATGCCACCCGATTATGTTACAGAAGACCCTTAACCTAATATAGAGCGTAGTGGTTGCCCTAGTAAATTTACTACTGACTACTACTTATTATATCTTTATAGATAACCTATTTTTATCGCTAAAGCTCTTTTAAGTCCTCCGCGAGCATAGTATTAGCGCTATAAGTATAGTATATATTAATAGCGGTATTAATAAGTAGCTTATAAAACTTAAGGCTATAGATATAGCTAGAAAGCTAAAGTAAAAGTAGGATAATTTTAAGGCTATTCCTATATAAGATAATTAGGTAAGGAAGAATTTTAATACTTAAGGCCTTATTTTAGCCCTATTTTCCCTATTAATATATCTTTTAGCCTCTTAGGTTAATTAGCTCGCGTAGAAAGATATAAAGCTTATCCTCTTTCTCACTATAGTATATAGCAAGTATAAGTTTAAGATATATATTCGCAAATAACTAATAAGCACAAAGCCATAAGCATAGCCTATAAGGCGTTTTTTTAATATAGATAGCGTATTAAAGGTATAGATCTCATCCTTTGCCATAGAATATAATGATGAGATAGGGGCTATTAATATTAGAGACTAACTTCGCTCCTCCTTTCACTATAATCATCGCGTGCAGAAGGGCAGTTAGAGGGTTCTTGCGTAGGCCTTTCTCCTTAATATAGCTATCGTGAATAGCTATCTCATATAGTCATAGCATCCGGTGGAATGGGCTCCTTATAAGGATCAAGGGAAATAGCAATAAGCGATTATAAATAGCCTTATTGGCCGCTACGGCAGGCAGCTCGATTCCAGGAAGAGATACCGTTCAGGCGACATAGTTACGCCGACTTCACAGCATAAACTCGTCCAGCGAGGGAAATGGGGCCCTTGCCTTGCGTGCAAGGGTATTAGATTTAACGAAGTGCGGCAGCGCCGAGGGCAGCGTGAGAAAGCCCCGAATAGCCTCACACGCAATAAGTCGGCTTGGGGCTGTGATACATGCAATGTTGCACTTTATAACTCAACGATCTGCTGGGACTTCTATCATAGGCTAATTTAAGTGGGAAAATAAGTACCTCTCGTTTTAGTTATTTTAATTGGACCCCACCCCTGTCGGTACGGAAAAAGCACCTTATGCATTTCAAAGGGATGGGGCAGTTTATATGACGCGCCCCATGTTCGCTCCCCAATCAGTCGGCATCTATTATATAATTAGGGTAACCGCAATTGCATATGTTGATCAGCAGCACATCTCAACACCGCCTATAATCATGAGTCCTTTGCCAGCCAGGCTGCTCAGGTCAAGCGGAGTGTCAAGGTCGACTTTGCTCATGTTGAGTAAAATTGAGAGATGATTATTTAGTCATTTTCTTGGAATGAAATTGCTGTCGAAGTCGTTCAGTATAAACTGATGTCTTTTGACTTATATACAACTTGTATAGATGGGCTTGGCGTGGTGTGGAGTCACTCAACGGGTCCGTGTCACCACCATGGAGATGTCCGCGGACATGTCCGGAGTGTCGATCATCAGCTTCAAGAGCACAGCCCTTCTTTCTCTCCTTCATCTATTATAAAAGAGGCATCTGATACCTCAATCTTTTAAATCTCAGATCAATTCAATAAACTCAGCTTCACCAGTAATCACCGATACCCATCACCAGTACTCATTACCTACCACCTCCACCAATCACATACAATCCTCCCATCTTTACCATGCCTTGCAACAACAGCCCGACGGAGGAGTTCCACATTAGTGAGATCCCAAGCCTGCACGGATACGTAGCCATTGTCACAGGCGGTACGAACACCCTCTTCCTCTCAATCTCTAAACAAGCTAACTCGCCAAGGCAACTCTGGTATCGGCTATGAGACAACTCTGCAGCTCGCCAAGCGCGGCGCCCGAGTCTACATCGCCAGTCGATCGCAGGACCGTGTCAACAAGGCCATCTCCGACATGAAGCATGACGCGGGCCCTCTGGACCTTCACTTCCTCAAGCTGGATCTGCAAGATCTCCAGAGCGTCAAGGTCACTGCGGCAGAGTTTATGAGCAAAGAGCCTCGACTGGATTTGTTGATCAACAACGCTGGTGTAAGTCTCCTTGTTCATCCCTTACAAGTCACCACTAACAAGCCTACCTCTAGATCATGGCATGCCCATACGAGCTGACCAAGGATGGCTTCGAGATCCAATGGCAGACTTGCTTCCTTTCCCATCACGCTCTCACCTTGTCCCTGTTGCCAGTTCTACTCGCTGCAGTTCAGGCCAGCGGCAACATGAACCGCGTGAGAATAGTCAATGTTGCCAGCGACGGTGCTTTCCTCATGGGGCCAAAGAGCATCAACTATGACGATCCCAACATGACAAGCCTGACAGGTGCAACAGCACCATGGTGAGTAAAGCCCTCGAATGATATTACCCACATGGAATTCTCTAACCATCTTATTAGGAGGAGGTACGGCCACTGCAAGCAAGCCAGCATCATCGCCGCCAAGGCAATCACTGACCGCTACCGACCAAGCGGCATCATGGCCTTCTCGGTGCACCCCGGCATCATCAAGTCCAACCTGCAAAGCCACGACACCAGTTTCCTCGGAACATTGTCTCGCACGGCCATGAAGATTGCCCCAACCTCGACTCCCCTCGACGGCGCGCGAACCTCGCTGTTCTGCGCCACGAGTCCCAGGGCCGTTTCAGCAGCTGGCCTGTACCTGATTCCTTTCGGCAAGGTTGACCCCAGGGCCAACAAGTGGTTGAACGATGATGAGGCGGTGGAGAAGCTGTGGCAGTTGGCTAGCAGTCAGCTCAAGAGGCATGGATTTGCTATCGACGAGTTGCCCAAGTATACGATTTGAGTTTCTAGGAGGAGTTGGTTGTATGGTAGGGAGCATTGCATTTGTTGTGATTATCTGAGTTCCGAAGCGAGATTTGCTCGTATTCGGTTGGCCTTGATAGATTTTTCTTCTTGTATCAACATGAGGCGACACATAATGAAACCCACTCTTGCCACAAGTGATGGACAGTTTTCCTCAATTGTGACACTGGTTGATTGTCGACTTCTTGATGAGCAATTCTTCGTTGAAGATGCATCACGTGACCGTCAGCGAAGCTATGGAGTACGCGTTAATATCATCCATCACGAGTCAGACTGGAACTGACATTCCACGGCGGTGTTGTTTGCAGTGTTACAGCCTCGAATGCGACACAATAGTTTGAAGAAATATGCAACCAGCTAGAGGCATCTTATCCTGCTCATCTTGCCGGCAAAGAAAGTAAGTTCTCCTCTCACCAACATCTTGAGCAGACTGACCAGATCCAAGACTGAAATGTAACCGAGACGAACCATGCAGCAACTGCGTCACCAGAAACGTCAGCTGCGTATACCCCCCATGGCCCAGAGGAAGGGCCCCTGTCGCCCAGAGGCGCGATGCTGCCCAGGCAAACCAACAACTGGACGCGCGCGTGCGCCAGCTTGAGCAGCTCCTCGGCAACATTGTCTCGCAGATGCCTGGTGAGCGTCGGGCTGCGAACTCCCAGACTTCTGGTGATTTTGCTAGTTCCGAGGATGCTCTTCCTCATGGAACCTCTCCTCAGCATCTGACTTCGGTGTCTCCTCCAATTGGGGAGCTCGAGGTCAAGCCTGGTCGGATGGTATCGAGCAACACTGAGATGATATACGTCTCGGGCAGTCACTGGACAGCAATATGCAGCGAGGTAAGGGGTTTTATACTTGTAGAGAGCATTGCTTGACATAGACTTTGACAATTCTCCATAGGTCGAGAAAATCAGAGAACATCTTGATCGAGGTGAAGCAGCTGCGCAGGTCGACTCGGACCAAGACCAGAGCCAAAGCCACGGTCCCATGCTTTTAGAGGGCGTGGGGCAAATATCAAGCATTGAAACTATCATGGCCGACATCCCACCAAAGGATGTAGTCGATAGGCTCGTTTCTCGTTACTTTAACTCGACAGAACCATCAACTAGTGAGTGAACAGGGGGAAATACAAGCTAACCATGAACTAACTTTAATCAGTTATTTTTCACGCCCCGACTTTTGAGCAAGAGGTATGAAGCTTCCCAAGCTACCCATAGCTGGTGCTGAGAATTTCCAGTATAAGCAGTTCTGGCTCGACCCAAAGAGTACTTCCCTTCCGTGGGTTGCCATGCTCTTTGGTGTCATGGGCATGGGGGCATTTTTATACCTGCGAGTTCAAGACGACTTGCCCGGGAACATGGGCAACCCCAAAGACCTCATGGAGTTATTCCAACGCCGTTCCACAGAGTGTCTCTTGCTATCCAAATACTCAACCGCCCCCGGTACCTACTCGTTGGAAGCTCTCTTGTTCAACATCCAGGGCGAATTCATACGACGTCGAGACGCCCATCTAGGCGTATGGATTCTAGGAGGTATTGCTATCCGCCTGGCGATGCGGATGGGGTATCACCGCGATCCTGACAAGCACTCTCGCATCACGCCCTTCCAAGGCGAGATGCGACGTCGAACCTGGGCACTCGTCTTACAGCTTGATACCCTGACCTCTTGCCAGCTTGGGCTGCCTTGCTTGATACAAGAGCATCAGTGTGATGCACGGCCTCCGAGCAACCTTCTCGATGACGACTTTGGCCCTGATTCAACCCAACTTCCTCCCCCGCGACCAGAGACGCAAATGACGCCTGTGCTGTACACGATAACAAAGGCAAAGCTGTCATCCATCTTTCGAACAATATTCAACCAGGTTTCTCTAGGGAGAACAGAAGCATATGACGAGATCATGGCATTGGATCAGCGACTTCACAATACGCAACGAGCCATGCCTCCCAAGTTCCAGATCGCCAACCCGGAAGACTCCATCACCGTAGCCCCCTACGTCCTGATC
Source organism: Fusarium piperis (assembly GCA_027886205.1). Classification (NCBI taxonomy): domain Eukaryota; kingdom Fungi; phylum Ascomycota; class Sordariomycetes; order Hypocreales; family Nectriaceae; genus Fusarium; species Fusarium piperis. Next base: position 45,673 of record RZGM01000152.1, on the reverse strand, counting down.
CGGCGCTACAACATGGAGCTCCTGTTCCAAAAGTCACGGTGCATGCTCCATCGCCACCACATGGCCAAGGCCTACCAGGATCCTACGTACAACTACTCGAGAACTTCCTGTGTCGAAGCAGCCATGGCGCTCCTGACGCATCAAGCCAATATCTCCAAAGAGATTCAGGTGGGCGGTCGACTCTACAGGGATAGATGGTTTGTCTCTTCCTTGGAACGGCACGACTTTTCATTGGCATCAATGATCATCTGCCTCGAGCTCAGCTCTCGGTCCAACGAGCCCTCCGAGCCCCTGGGACCAGATGATCAACGTGGCTTCTTAAAGTTCAGCCGAGAAGCAATGGTCGAGGCCCTAGAGAGCTCTCGCCGCTTCTGGGAAGCACTCAAGGTTGGTTCTAACGAGGCACGGCAGGCTTTCGATATGCTCTCGGTGATGCTGGACAAGATCTCGACGAACCCAAGCGTTCAGGATAACACCCAGCTTCCAACGCTGCTGGACACGAACGACCCTCTTCAAGCTGAAATTTCAAATAATGGTTAGTAGATCGGTCGTTTGTCAAGGTAGACGGCTAACATAGGTGAAGCTCTTTTACAACAACTACCAAGCGCAAGCGGACAGACAAACTCTCTTGACGTGGATATGCCCGAGATTGGGGCCATGCTGAACTGTCCGGACATTGACAATTGGGTAAGTATATGGTTCAATGCCATGCCCCCCCTATGTCCTATCATCCAACTCACACTATGTTATTAGGAACTATGGGAGGCACTTGTACAAAGTCCCCATCGAATGGAAGAGTTTCAGTATCAGGATCCATCACACTAGATGCCAAGGATTTCTATCTACTAAATCTACGGGGTATCATGTTGGACTGTCTATTTCACGCGGTTATCCCATCAAAGGCCGGGCTTCAACAATAACAAAGAACACAATATAATATCTATCTCCTGTCTCACTTGTTGCTGCACTTTGCCGCGCGCCTGGTTAATACACGGATTGATGCATACACCGGGTAGAGCGTTTCATCGCCTCGGTCATCATTTAGGTAGCTGTGCACTTTCACAACCTCCCCGCTTCTTCTTGACACTTACAAGCAATAAAAGCTGCCTCACAAAGGTTCCTTTGTTCATACCCGTGTCAAGTCCTCAGCACCACGTCCGATGCCTCTAGAAAAGGCTCACCAGGCTTGTCGTGCCTGTCGGTATAGGCCCTAGCGTGAGTGTGGGGAGATTGAGTAGACATCTAACGTTGCACAGGCGCCTCAAGAGGAGATGCACCAAAGACTTGCCTTCATGCTCTCTGGTGTGTAAAATCGATCTCTTTGCTTACACTTCTGACATAACAAGTGCATCCGTCTTCACAAGTCGTGCGAATACCCCGAAGGAGCGATCCCCAACACCGTCATCAACGCCAACACCGCCGTGGATGATAGATTACGCCATCTTGAGCAACTACTCAACGTCAACAGCATCACTCCTCCCGAGGCTTTCAGATCTCCGGGTTCTGACTTTTTCCCTCCTATTCAAGGCCCGACAGACAACTTTCCTCTCCCTTTCTTCCTAGACAACGACCTTTTCACACCCCTTCGAGAGAATGCTCTAGCCCAAAGCACACAGTCCTCCTTGCACCAGGTATCTTTGGAGCATCTTGGCCATGATCCCATGGAGATTGTTTCTACATACTTTTCGTCTGTTCATGTTTGGCTTCCTATGATTAGCAGGAAACGACTGGTCTTTGAGCTCAATACTCAGTCTCCCAACGACGCTTGTCGCATGCTACTGGTCCTCTGCATCAAACTCTGCATAGAGAATACCGAGCATCGGCCAAAGGAGCTTCCTCTATATATAGTGGCAAGATCTTTATGCTCAGCAGCCGAGAATGGGGGCTTTGTCTCCCTACGGCTGTTGCAGGCTCTGGTGCTTCTGGCTGTCTATGAACTCTCGCACGCCATATATCCAGGCGCGTTCCTTACTATCAGCCGCGCAGCCAGACTCGCCATGTTGATAGGTTTACATGATAGAACGGCTTCTCAGCAACTATTCAAACCTGCCGAAACTTGGACCCTCAGGGAAGAGCAACGCAGGACGTGGTGGGCGATATTCATGCTCGACAGGTGAGATGATTTAACTTCTAGATCCTCACAAGAGTTCTTCCTAACTCTGCATTTTAGGTTTGTCAACATTGATAGCTCTTTACCACCTGCGACGCCAGAGCCCTGTCAGAGCGAACTGCTCCCCGTCAACGACATCGACTGGGACAACGGGACCGTCGTACCCAGCGAGCCGCTGTACACCAAATCTTTCAGCTCGGTGACAACTGTCGGTTCATTCGCACAGACTTGTCAGGCTGCTCATATGCTCAGCAAGGTCATGCGCCACACGAAATCCAGGGCATCATCGCAAGATATCACAGAGCTACTACCGGAAGCACAGCATCTTCACCATGCTCTATCAGCCCTTCATCTATCGATTGAGGGCTCTACCAGCGACGGAACACCATCTCATACACCGGAGCGTTCAACGTTCCCGGCACTCGCCCTGTGCTGTTCTGCCAGGCTTCTTCTGTACAATCAATATGCCTGCAATGAACCTTTGGGTCTCGCGACCGATGGACCCATCGCTCTGGAGACGGAGCTGCAAAAGGTCAGCTTGGACGGCATCAGAGCGATAGCATCTTCGACGGCACGGCTGTTAGCCCGAGATATCGGGGGGTGTCCGTTCGTAGCCCGGTTCCTCTACCATGCGGCGACCGAGTGTGCGTGGTTCATCAAGGAGAATCACGAGCAAATCATGTATGATGCGCTGGAGGACATTCTCACTGGACTTCGTGGTATGTCGGAGTATTGGGGACTTGCAAGTAAGTATGAACTGGGTCAATTATCGGGACGTCGTTGCTAATGCCATGCAGGCGAGTACATATCGTTACTTGAGCAAGAGGAAATCCTCAAACTCGTCGACCAAGACACAGACGTTTCAAGTTCTACATCGACATTTTAAACTTATCTTCATTTCGAATTCGATTCATTGTAATGAACTCAAGTGTATGGTCGTGGGGTCCATCGAATCTATCCTCAACTATCCACGTCGGCTGAGCTTGCAATACGCGCCATCCTAGTATACCCTTGGTTCAGCTGCTCCAATCTTTCGCCATACAGTCCATAGCAGTCAGATCCCAGTTGAACTCGCAGGGCCTTGTCTGTGCCATTCTCAGCCCATACCCCCTCGAACAATCCTCGCCCTTGAACAGCGTCAACAACCCTCAAGCCAAACAGCTTGGGGTCGCCATTCACCATGTTCGGGTCCTTTGTCGCAGCATCAATAATACCATCCCATTCTTCCAGCTTCTCTCTGTAATCCTCGGTTGTGCCCCTGTCCGCCTTGAGGTGGTTGCCCGGAAACTTTGTCCGAAACCCTCCAGGCTCAATGATCATGGTCTTGATGCCGAATGGTCCAAGCAGCTGAGCGTAGGACTCGGTCAGAGACTCTACAGTCGCTTTGGCGGCGCTGTACATCATGTGCTCAGGCTTACTGACAAAGCCCCAGATGGAGGAGATGGAGATCAGGGTGCCGGTCCGGTGGCGGCGCATGGTGGGTATCAAGGCTCTCCAGATGCGAATGAAGCCGAAGATGTTGGTCTGGAGATACTTGGAGATCTGTCCATCGCTCATGTCTTCAACAGTCCCGAGCAGTGTGTTCCCGGCATTGTTGACCAGCACCCAGTGTATGGTCTCCTGCTGGTTGAGGCGTTCCTCACGGGAGACGAGCTGTTTGACAGCTTCCTCAGCATCCGGGTCGGATACGTCAAGCTGCAGCCATTCGCCGCCGAGTTTCTCAAACTCTGGATTGTCGAGCGCGGCTTTCTGAGCGTTGCGGCCTGTGCCTATGACCCTGTGGCCGGCACGGAGGGCAGAGAGGGCCATCTCAAGACCTAGGCCGGATGAGGCCCCGGTGATGAACCAGATCTTGTTGTTTGGGGTATAGGATGTCATGTTTTCGGGTGTGGATGTTGAGTGTTTGAGCGACTTGTTGGTGATGGTGCTGTTCGATTGGTGTTGATGCCTGGGGAAGTGGACGATTGAAGCGTGCTTTCATTAATAAAAATTTTAGTTACATTGGCTATGACGCATCTTCCATGTCTTGTAACTCTCCTACGTCATCCGCCTGCCGATTAATGATCGATCTGAAGCCATCATGGCGGCCGCTCCCTCCGCTTCCGCCTCCTCCTGCTTCCACCGTGAAAAAACGCACCAGTTCTTCGGGGCTCGCAAGACCAACTACGCAAAGTTTTCCAAATTAGTGTCACGTTTTAGATTCAGCGGCTTCATTAAGAGCGACGCGTGTCATTGAAGTGAGCGGATCGACGATAGTTTATAGGAGCGGCCTCCAGCGGACAGGAGCGGATGAGGCCGCTCGGGTCCGCTCTATCGGGCCGTGACGCGACTCTGAAGAGGAGACATTCTTGGTGTTGAAGGCGATTTTGAGCGATCGATCTTTGCTTTCTAATCATCTATCGTCTGTTCATGAGTCAATAGAGGAGTTGACTCACATGTTGAACTGCCGAGATATCGTTCAAGGAGAATCATGGGTGGTATAAATGAGAAGCGAAGCACCCGCGAACACAGAGCCCTCACTAGTCCAAACCCATCATCAGATTCTTAAATTTTACTCTCCAAAATGGCTCCTCTCGTCTGGCTTGTCACTGGCTGCTCCTCCGGCTTTGGCCGAATCTTTGCTCAGCAGATCCTCAATCGCGGGGACTCTGTCATCGCCACGGCTCGCAAGGTCGAGACCCTTGACGATCTCAGCAAAGCCGGCGCGTCTGTCATGAAGCTGGACGTCACCGATGATCAAGACACCATCACCGGCATTGTTAAAAGCGCCATGAGTATTCACGGTCGCATTGACGTCCTGGTCAACAACGCCGCCTTCGTCCTGGGGGGTGCATGGGAAGATCTCTCGCAAGTGGCATCCTGACACACAATAGGCTTCCACTAACACTGAGCAGAGACGAACAGTTCCGTCAGGCTTTCGAAACCAACGTCTTTGGCGTCCTGAAAGTCACCAAGGCTCTGCTCCCCCATTTTAGAGAGCGACGTACCGGCACCAACGTCTTCATCAGCTCCATCTCTGGATTCCACGGCTATGAGTTCAATGGCGGCTACTCTGGCACCAAGTTTGCCCTCGAAGGTGAGAGACTCAGACTTTGAAGACCTAGGCTCAATCTGACACACATCAGGCATGGCCGAGAGCTTGTGGAGGGAGACGACGCACTTTGGCATCCGCACTCTGATAGTCGAGCCGGGCCAGTTCAGAACTGAGCTCCTGACAAGCAGAAACCTCAAGAACGAACCGTCCAAGATCCCAGACTACGCCCAGCGGTCCAAGGATTTCAACGAATACTTGGCCAACAGGAGCGGACATCAGGCCGGAGACCCCGAGAAGGGTGTCGCGATCGTGCTTGACCTGGTGCGCGGCGAGGGAGTTGCAGAGGGCAAGGAGATGCCTCTCAGGATCGCTCTAGGGGTGGATGGGTATGAGGTTGTCAAGGAAAAGTGCGACAATACTTTGAAGGACCTGGAGGAGTGGAAACATGTCAGCTGCAGCACCAATTTCGAGTAGGTTGGGTTGGATCGAGTTTTGCCCTATTGTTGAGATAGCGTAGACTACTATCGACACCACGGTAACTCTCGCGACATCCAATTAAAGTTACAGAAGAAGTGTCGCAAAAGTATTAATTGAGTATTTAATAACCACTCAACAATGACGCTATGTGCGACGAGTCTTGCTCAACTGTAGCCTTCCTGTGGGTGTCACAAAACACGAGACTAGCGATCCATGTTCTTTGATGCCACAACACCTTCAAATTATATTGATGCAAATAAAAATGGCTGACTGATAGCCTCAAATGCGAGCTTTATGATAATAACTGAATCAACCTTCAAAAAGGTGGTTAAAGTGATGATTGAAGTTATTCCCTAGGCCTTCCGGTGTAGGAAACATGCCCGGTCTACACCGCCTACGAGTCTCATGTCAGGTCTCTGACATCCTTTCTCAGTGAAAAGTGCCTATTCCGACGTCGTCAATCTACTCTACACATTTCCAATCATAACGTTATCCTTGGCCTCCTCACAACGCCACGGACAGATCCTCCACGCCGACCCATCCAAGCCCAGCCCACTAAACCCGTTGTATTGCCCCGATTCCGTCAGCCGCTCGGCAGTTTATTGTCCCTACGCAAACCCTCCGGGTCCAATCACGGTCGGCGGAGGGAGCGGACCAGGAGCGGACTTGGCGGGTTCTCGACAGGGGGGAGCGGGATGGTGACATTGGAACCGGCGGGCTTGACGAAAGAGGCAATTTTGTGTTTCAACTTGTGGACCAAGTTTGTAATGGCTGAAGCATGGTAGACACCCGAGTATTCATAAGCCTCCGCTCCGTACCTTGCCCCAGTGTTGTGCTAGAGCGCTAACAGAATGAGCGGTAGGATGGTGCCATGATCTGTTATGTGTGTATGTGCTGAGTACTTGATCTACATGTGCAATCATGCATCCTCGATATGGATGAATGCAATTGACTCGTGCCATGTTATGGCGGCCCCAGAGGCTTATGGCACCTCATGGGATGGACATCATCCAGACATGAAGAAACATATAAGACGGCCATTCCCATAGAACAAATAACTACCCAGTTCATTCAACATCCTCAACCCACATCCCAATACATCTCAACCCCAAAAATGTCTTCTCAAAAGCTCATCGTCATCCTCGGAGCCACCGGTAACCAAGGCGGTTCCGTCGTCACCACATTCCTCCAAGAACCAGGCTGGAAAGTCCGCGCCCTCACCCGCAACGCCTCGAGCGCCAAAGCCAAGGCCCTCGCGTCTCGCGGCGCCGAGGTCGTCGAGGCGGACCTTGACAAGCCGTCTACTCTCGCGGCCGCGTTCGACGGCGCCAACACCATCTTTGCCGTCAGCGACTTTTGGGGTCTGTATGGAGATCCTGCCAACAAGGGGAAACCCAAGCCAGGTCAGCCTCTTAATGTGTGGGCTGGTGAGCATGAGACGCAGCAGCTCAACGACGTCGTCGACGCGGCTGCCAAGGTCTCGACTCTTGAGCGCTTCATCATCTCAGCACTCTCGGATGCGACAAAGTGGTCTCGGGGAAAGTACAAGCACGTGTACCACTTTGACTCCAAGGCCAAGGCCGTCGTGTACGCAAAGGAGACCTATCCCGACCTCTGGGCCAAGACCAGTGTCTACCAGGCAGGTCTCTTCCTGGGCAACTTTGTCCAGAACCCCCTCACCCAGCCCATCAAGGCAAGTATTCCCACCCCTGTCAGTCTTATAGACACTGCTGACAGGTTTAGAACGCCGATGGAGTTGTCCAGTTCATCGGACACCTAGAACAAGACGTCAAGATCCCCTTCATCGCCGCCGAAGAGGACACAGGCCCCCTTGTCAAGGCTCTCCTGCAGCAGCCCGCCGGCGTCAACCTGATCGGCTACAGGGAATGGATCTCGACACGCGAGGCGGCCGCCGCGCTCACGAGGGCCACGGGCCTCAAGACAGAGGTCGTCACTCTCCCCAAGGGCCAGTTCGCTCCCGGCCTAGACGCGGACTTGAAGGTGGAGCTCGAGGACAACTTTGCCTACTTTAACGAGTTTGGCTACGAGGGTAGGGATGACCCTACTGTGACTCATCCCCGAGATGTAAGTTGGCCCGTGTCGTTTTGCGAATGGTGGCTTATACCGGATTCAGTTGAAGTTTCCCCCATCCTTTGAGACCTCGGAGGACTATTTCAGGAAGCAGGATTGGACCAAGGTCTTTGGTGCTTGAGAAATGGGAATATGTTTCTTGGGGAACGAGATAGGTGAAGGGTGGCTGTCAGAGACCTCAGTTGTCGCTCATGTTCTCATCAGCAAGCACTAGATTGACAACTTCATGAAAGCGAGTATCACACAGGGTCACATCAGTTTCATAAGGGGGGTATCACAAAGTGTCACGTCAGGTTCCATCACAACCCGCTTGCTGCATTCGCTCGCCTACCAACTATGCCATCTCAGCCTATCGAGTCATTCCTCTACAGACCAAAGGGGTTGACACCACCACATCAAGTTATCCAAGTGAATGGTCTGTACTTGTTCGACAAGCCCCAAGACCCAAGAAGTAACATCCCCCGTAGACCTTAGTCCCCGCCGTGCCCTTCCCCCACGATGTAACCTTTGCGGAACGGTCCATCATCCTGAAGAGAGACGGATTCCTCCTAGGTAGCCAGTCTCTGCAGCCGATCAAATAGAGGAGTGCCCCAGCCAGTGACGGGATCCCATCCCTTGACCGCCTTCCACCCAGCATTGGGGATCTTGGGCGAAGGAAGAAGAACGTAACTCTCACCCGTACAGCCTACAGACTTGCCCTGGGTAATGCTAGGCACTGTTAATAGACTATCAAGGCACAATGGGATGGGTACTTACTCGGTGAAGCCCGCCTTGCCAGTCCTGTAGAGCCAAGGGTTCAGGAAACCCATCGGGGGCTTGCCCTTCTTGAATCTCTCATTGTTGATGAGAGCAATCATGGCGCCAAATGTCGGAGCTGCGACGCTGTATCCTGTGTCAACACCCATTTCACCAGGTTCGTGCAGAGCCACAGGCAGGTAACTTACCTTGTTCCACCGCCAAAAGTCTGGTTGCCGCGGAGCATGATCTGGTGGTTCCATGCGAGAGCCGCCACATCTGGGTAGGCTCTACCGTTGGGGTTGTAGTATTTCTTCCACTCGTTCCCATGCTTCTTGAGGTACTCCTTAACAGTCTGTTCCTGCCACCAAGGACGCGAGAAGACCTCCGAAAAGCCACCACTGGATCGGTACCAGGCAACTTCCGGGCTGTTCCCCTCTGTGCCACCCACGGCTGTCACATAGGGGCATGAGCCTGGGAAGGTGGGGAGGAACTTGGTCTTATTCTTTCCATCGTTGGATTTGCAGGAGTAGCCTGGACCCGTGTTGCCAGCGGCTGCAATCATCGAGACGCCACGAGTGCCAAGTTGGCCAAACATGTTGCAGACTTGGCGAGCATACGACTTGGAGAGGTGCTGCTCGTTCGATCCATACGAGACGGAGATGACTTTTGGGAGGTCCTTGTCGGGGAGATTGAGGAGGTATTGCAGAAGTTCGAGCCATGGTTCGGGGTACTGTCTGTTGGCTGCATTGATCTGGGGGAAGCTGTTCGTTGTTAGCCTCAACCATGGTTTCACATCTCACTTGCACTTACTCGAGATCAGGGACGAGGTTCGGATTCATGCCCCCGACAGAGATGTATCGAACGGGCACCTTGTCAGCGAGTGCAATGGCGTACTGGACATCCATGTTGGCTTCGATCTGAGCAACATTGTGGGTTTGTTGGTTTAGACCTCCATTGACAAGAGAGACGGAAAAGTTGGCACCCTTCAAGTCGGGCGCAAACCGTCTGAGAAACTCTTCAAGGTCGGAGAATTGCGCATTTTGCTACACAAAGCATGTTAGGGAAGACACGCCTCAAGTAGACAAGATAACTTACTTCAAGGAAGCCAATGATGCCGTACTCCGACTTTCGATGAGCCCTTGGGTAGCTACGCAGAGGCATCTTGTAGATCTTCCGCAGACACGCGGGCGTGAGCTGTGCCTTGCACTGTTGCAAGTCAACTGGTCCACTACCCCCATGGTTGCCGTCGTTGTTGCTGCCGTAGGCCCTCGCCTCGTTGACCTCCTCCCTCTTCTCCAAGAGTGTCGAGTCCTCAGCAGCGCGAGCCATTTTTTCGCCGGGGAAGAAGGTCGTGGGCTGGATGGTGGTGATGTGTTCGCGGACCTCGATGGGGACGGAGTATTGCCTCGTTCTCACGACTTGTTCATCGTCACGGGCAAAGATGCCAAAGCGGGTGCTGAGTAGACTGTCGGCCTGGCCAACTGTGGTACGAACATGCAGCCACTGACCTTCGTCACGAACATGATGCTCTGGCACTCCAGCACCAGAGAGCCAACGCTTGACGGATTCCGTGGCAGCGCGGGAGGGATGGAGCAGGGCTTTGGCGGCGTCGCGTGAGAGGTGCTTGCCATGGTTGGCATGAGAGGGGTCCGAGATTTCCTTGAGAGTGCGCTCGAGGAGTAGGTGATCCTCAGACTCAAGGCCGATGGAGAGTTCAATAGGCTTGTCGGGGGCGGGAGAGCTGGATTCCTCCCAACCCTCAGGGGTCTCGTCCAGTGATTCAACCACGACAGGTCTTGCGACGGCTGTCGCAGCGATGAGAAGAAACCCCCAGATTTTGAGAAGGCCAATAGCCATCATGGGTTCGAAGTTGTTATGTCAAAGATGATGAAAAGGTTGATGTTGCTCGCCAAGTTGATCTTGAGAGCTTGCCCTCAAAAACACTCCTGCACATCAACAGCCTTTATATCCTCAAGTCAGCAACAACAACAACAACAACAACATCATCATCATATCAGATATCCCCTTTTCGATATAATAGGCATTCTCCAATCGCAGGTCGCATTGTAGTTGTGGCTGCTCTTCCGCCCAATCCGGTAGGTGGCTGCAGAGAACAATACTAAGCCATGTCTTGATATTGTTCGTGACACGCACCACCAACAGCAATCCAACGGTCCCGACAGCGTGGGCCAGAGCGTAATTTCACCTCAGCCATGTGCAAGGGATCCCTCAATTGGTGCCGCCGTCTTCTTCTTGCGAACAGCAGTTGCCTGATTTGGGAACGTCTGGATTGTGGCTGTCGGACGGGGGATTCCTTATCCATGGTGATGCTTTTCTAGAAGAACGGGTAGAAACCACAAGTTGGCGCGCGACATCCGGGTATAGCATGGAATGTGACCTGCCCGTTACACAAGCGTCGACCGCAGCGGTTGAGTTTCGCCATCTTGGTTGAGCGTAGAGTCAGTTCAGCCTTGTAATCAGGCCAGGAACGTGACCACGCTTTCACCAACGTCATCAAGGGATAGGATACTTGCAAAAGCAAATACAGTCCTACTAAGGGTTCCAGGCCGACCTGCTTGTCCCGTCCCAGGCCCAGTCTGCGGCCCACCATCAATATCTGCGCAAGCTATGGCCTCAGCTGAAGGGTCCAGCACATCCGAGCTCCAACTATGTCCAGTTATGTTGAAGTTGATGGTGGTGCTGTAGCTCGGTGGCAACCCATGACTTGTCATGTGGTGCGCTCTGAACCCAATGTTTCGGCTGTTGGTCCATCAAGATCTTGGCTGCTTGGCTCGTGTTGGGAATGCTACCAGCAGTGTACTTGCGGGAATAGTTGCACACTCTTGTCATGGCTGAATCTCTGGCTCAGAAGCAGAGCCAATGGCGCTTTCGCCGACGCAAGGAATGCTAGCTAGTAGATCTCTCATAACCAACAGTGTCTTGGGAGGATCGGAAGACGGGCCGCTCTTCAGCGGGATCCAATGGCTTCGTACTGAGCTGTACGTATCCCTTTCGCCAAGAGGGCTCACTCAAAAGTCGCATTGTGTGTATTTCGCTCGCTTCTGTATCCATGATTGAGATGAGATTGACGTCGCTCTTTGACAACAGCTGTCATGGATCAGCGCCCCTTGAGATGGGTGGGAAATGAATGAGGCCTTCACGCTGTCAGTCAGGCAGGTAGCCAGTCCTTTCATTCACCACACAGAGAACTGCAAACCTCTCATCTGTGCGCCCGAGCTTGGATCCATCACAGGCCGTCACCGAAAGCAAGGCTCATCCGTCAGAGCTTATCCCTCCGCCTTGGCTGCGACATGATGGGTACCGAAGGCATTGTGGAGAGCTGCACACCGCCGTACCGTGTCCCGCTGTGGTCTCTGCTAGCCCAAGTTCAAAGGCCATGCGATTGGAGAGTTCTCTCGAGCCGAACACCTCCACATAAGGAAGCGACATGATGGTGGACACAAAAAGTTGGGACGGCTAAGAAGGGCAGCACGAGCCAAACTATCCACAAGAGACATCAGGCAGAGACATATCATCACCGCAAGTAACCATGAGAAAGGAACAATAACAATATGACAGACTACTCGCTGTCAGATAGAGTATTTCTTCAGGCCCATGGGAGCTGGTAGGCAAGGTGTGCTGCAGATTCATCGGCATGCTGCTGTGAGCCAAGTCTCGACGGAGTCTGACTTTTGCGCTTGGTATGTATCAGAGCGCAAACTATGATTGGCATCAACAGGGGTAGGCTATCTCAGCCGAAATTGGAGTGGGAGATTTGTCAATTCTGAACGCCTGTCGCTTGATGCAGGGTAATCTGTTTGCGTTGATGCTGTTGTGCAACCAGCCATGGTGAAGCTGAGGCATCCCTAGATGGCTGCTGGTAGGGAGATGGCTGATGCTGCAATTCCAAGCATGTCGAAATATCTCGAAGCGCAAATAATATCAAGCTAGGCATATAGCCTTTGTTGCCGCTTGATCACACTTTGGATCCATACCCACAATGAAGCATCAAGTCGCTGAGGCATCTCCAACAATAGCCTCAGGGCTCCATTTCCATGAGGTCCCGCCTTCCTTCCTCCCAGCCCACAGCCTGCCGGCCAAGTGGGCCCCGAATCTCACAGCAGGCAGCAGTCCAGCCTCTCCGATTCCCTCCCCCCTCATTGGCACAAATTCTGCCACCTCGCAATCACCAGCCCTCCTCACCGCCCGCAAAATCCTCTATATAATCTCGACCTCCCTCCCACGATTTTACTCTTTTTTTCTTTTCTCCTTAGCTCTCTTTGCCTTTTGGCTTAGATCAAGTGTAGTATCTGTTCTTTTCAGTTTAATCTCTGAAAGGTCTCCAAGGAGACCAATCGTGATTATTCCTATTTTTGAACCTCGGGCAGTTTCCTCTGTGCTTGCACATGATTCTGCTCACAGTGTCCCTGGTATTACACTGCCTCCAGGCGACGCGAACACTTGTCGAGCTCATCGTTTTTCATTGCTTGCTCAGGCTTGCCTGTGCAGTGAAGAAGATCGTCTTTGGGATTGTGGATTTCCGTGATGATTTGAATGCTGGACGTAGATATAGCAAATGTAACAATTGGCTTGTGAAAGTCAAAGGCGACCTCTGAACCCATCTCCAAACTGCACATCACAAGCCTCTTATCTCCTGCTCGAGCTCCCCGGGGTAAAACAATCTTCCCGCTCCCAAATCCCTAGCGTAAACCAAAACACCTCCATCTCCAAACCAGAGCAGAGCCTCATCCGCAGAGCCTCACCAACTCTCAACAGCAAAGAGCAGCCACCGCCATGTCCTCCGACAACCCCCTCCTCGACCCCTCCATCTTCGCCCACCTCCAGGAGAAGATTGACGAGGAGACCCGTGTCCGTGATAACCTCACCCAGATCATCCAGCGTCTCGAGCGCGCCGTCGCTACTGCCCAGGGCCTGCTCTCGCGCGTTCACTCCACGCCCCGCGCTCGCTGTCAGTTTTTTTGCCGTCATCCTCCGCCTTGTGATACGCTGCTAAGATCAATACTGTGCTAGACCCTGCGCTTGTGTCCCAGGTTGAGGATGCCATCAAGGAAGAGGTCACCATCGTGGGTGAGTTGAGTGCTATTGCTAGCCAGCACCCCTACTACAAGTACGTTCATCTGGTCTCCCGGCTGAAAACATCCAAATCTGACCCAACTGCCCAGGTACAACGGCAAGTGGGCTAGAACCGTCCAAAACGCCATCGGCACCGTCGTCTACACTGCCTGGCTCGGCGGTCTGGGCTCAGACTCACAGCCCGCCTCTCTCGGCCGTCTCCTCACTCTTGAGCAAGTTGGCGACGTCTTCCAAGGTCCGCCAACTCCATGCAAACAAAGAAACACCCCCAACTGACCTCCCACAGTCCCAACCAACCTGAAGGACCGCGATGCCTTCCACCTCACCATCGAAGAGTACCTCCTCTCCCTGACGGACCTGACTAATGAGCTCGCCCGTCTGGCCCCCAACGCCGTCACCCACGGCGACTTTGAGCTGCCCCTCGTTATTAGCGGGTTCATCAAGGATCTGTTCGCTGGGTTCCAGCTGCTGAACCTCAAGAACGACATCCTGCGCAAGCGCGCCGATGCCGTCAAGTATGACGTCAAGAGAGTCGAGGATGTCGTCTATGACCTGAGCCTGCGTGGCCTGGTCAAGAGAGCTGGCGAGGGTGACACTGAGATGGCTGCTGCTGAGTAAACAAGCAGATTCCAACATATCAAATCGTTTTAAAAAGTTAGATGGTTATCATTGATCGACTCAATCAAAATCTGCGCCGTCCAGTTTGCTGTTTGCCTCCCTGTGAAAACATCCTTTAAGCACGTGCACAACAATGCTAGCTCGGAATGCGTGGGTAACATAGAAACGTCTATTCTCCGTAGAAAGCGCTTAAGGCGCCAATGTAGTAGAAACCATTCCGCCCCCTATCACCGGGCTAACAACATAAAGTTCATGCGAGTTTTGTTTACAATAATATACACCGTGTCCCTCTTCTCAAATATGTCTCGCCAGACGACCTTCGCAGGCGAGTGGAAGCCACAGTTCTTCTGTTCAGTCGTGTCTAAACGTGCACTTGTCTCCCCTGGCGCATTTGCCCTGCTGCCAGAATGTGCAAGGCTTCGTCCCAATTAGTGCTTTGTTTGCTGGTTTGTGCGGCGGCAGCGTGCCTCGCTTCCTTCGGCCTTCTTTCCCTTCGCGCTCACCCCTACCTCCATGGTGATCCTCACGGTTTCGGTCATGGTCACGGTCCCTGTCGTGCGTGCGGTCTCGATCCCGATCCCACTCCCTATCCCGTTCTCGCTCTCGATCTCTATCCCGCTCCCAGTCCCGTTCCGCTGCTGGAGGCGGGGGCGGAGCAGCTTGTTGGCCTTGGGCCATCTGACTGAGCATCATGTACTGCTGGTAAGATGGATCGTTCGGGTTCAAATACGAAGTTGAATTCGAGGCTGGAGCTTGCGCTGGCTGCTGAGATGGCTGGTTGATAGCCGCCAAGATAGATTGGAGCTGACTGTCAGGAATCTGCCCCTGCTGTTGGGGCGTTGCACTGGCTTGTTGCTGAGCTGGTTGCTGGCCACCAGTCATCTGCTGCAGCAGAGCCATGTAGGGGGCATATGCCTGCTGTTGCGCATAGTATGCTGCCCAGTCCTGGGGGTTGGCCGGGGGTTGGCCAGGTGTAGCGTTTGCTGCAGTGGTTCGCACGGCGTTGGATTCAGCTTCAGCTCTGGCTCGTTCTTCGTCCGCTCTCTTTTGTCGCGCCATCATCTCTTTGTTATAGCCCATTTGCCACTCACGAACCTTTTCTTGGTCATGTAGAATCCACTCTGGAGGAGATGTGGCTGGAGCTGGTTTGTTGGCCAAGTTCTTAGCTACGCCTTCAATAGCACCTCCACAAAGACGAGTAGCAGTATCGGCGTAATGGTAAGTACGCCAAACATCGGCCGTAGCTGGAGCAGTATCCCGCCAGTTCTTAACTTTGTCGGATCTGAGCAGGGTAAGAACCTGTTCTGCAGCTGCATTACCGGCGACAATGGGCAAATTTTCATTCGCCGTGCCATGACTTTGCTGGGGCAAGGAACCAGGCTGTGAAGACGATGAGGGGGTTGAAGGTGCGCCTCGGAGGCGACCCAAGATCGAGTCGAGGCGGTTTGACGGGTTCTCCTTCGCATCAATACGTTGAATTGCCGAGTACAGAGCCCCATCGATCCCCATTTGCTGCTCATCGCGCCACCGAAGCTGAATCTCTTGAAACTTGGCATCGTCCGGCAAGTACTGGGTTTTCCGGTCACTGCTACCAACCATCTCCGGTGGTGGAGACTTGGGTGTCGGCGGGATGTCGTCTGGGTCGGTGTAGATGGCCATGAGTTCCCGCTGTTCTCTCTCTGCAATGCGCTGCTGCTCATCCGTGGTAAAGGTGACATTTCCTCCCCGATTAACAAAGTTCTTGTTTCGAGTATCTTCTGGCAGTCTCGAGAAGTCGGTCGCAACAGGTCCGACCCAAGGCTGATAAGGAATATCTTCGTCCTCATCCTCATCATCCACGTTTGCACGTTGCTTGAGAACCATTCCTTCAGATCGGTCATCGCCGGCGTCGCGAATCATGTTGACCTCTCTGCCTTCATCCTCAGCCTCTTCCTTGTGGAAGATTTTGACCTGAACAAGTTCACTCTCAGGCTTCCAGCTGACCCGGAGCTTGCGGCGAGCTTCCTTGCGAAGACGCTTGGCCTTTTCTTCCGGCGTCTCAGACGTTTCGGGACCATTGGTTTCTTTGGGAGCAGCCGGAGAGTCAGCCTTGGGAGCATTGATTGAATCAAGAAGTGAGGCAATGCCAGATGACGAGGAGCTCGTTGCCGACGACGAGCCGTTCTGTGGAACATGGGGTTTGGGCTCGCTGCGTGACGTCTTGGGAGCTGTCTTGGGCTTGTCGTCCGCTGTTGACTTATTCTCTGCCTTGGGCTCAGGCTTCGGTGCAGACTTGGCCACGGGCCTGGATTTGCCAGGCAGGATAGAAGCAGCTGCCGCTTTCGCCGCAGTCGTCTTGGATGCTGATTGAAGTTGAATCTTAGGCTGCGCAAGCTTCCTACTAAGAGAGTTGCCGCTTGATTCTATCGCAATCTTCTTCACAGTCCGTGTGTCGGCTTCTTCGTCCCGGCCACGCTTGGAAGAGTGATCATTCCCAGACTTGGAGCTGGACTTTGCTCTGCTGGCAGCCGAGGTTCCCGTGTACCCGGTGGCCGTATCTGGCTCAGCGGCCTTGAGCTTCTTGACCTTGGCAGATATCTCCTGAGTGAGCTCCTTGACTTCGGCATCGCCCTTGTCGGCAAACCTTTTCCTCACCGTCTCAAAGTTTGTTGTTTCGGCGATCTTCTTCGTCATGGGGAAATGGGTAAAAAGCTCGAGGACGATCTTTGGGAGTTTCCCAGAGAAGTCGCTCGATTTGATACACATGATCAATGCATTGACCAGACTCAGAACCAACTTCTGGTGGCCGCCGAGGTTATCCAGAACCGCATCGTCCGCATGCTCGATAGTAGCATCCAAAGCTCGATAGAGAATCTCCTTCTTCCTCTCAAAGTCCTGCCGGAACTTTGAAATCTCAGATTCGGCCTCCTTGTCCTTGATGGCTTGATCGAGCTCTTGCTTGGCGCGATTCATCTCACCACGAAGTTTGATAAAGAATTCGCCCGCTTGTTGCACACGGCCTGCGATGAGCGCATTCGTCCTTGCAACAGGCTGCTCTACGTGAACTATCCCAATGGTGTCCCATGCGGCAGCATCAGCAGGGTCTGTCGGACGAGTAGCAGAGCGGACCTGAATGTTGTTAGATCATAGTCTTTTGATATAGGATGCAACTCTAGACTTACTGGTTTGTTGCGCACCTCCTCCAGTTCTCGCTTTGCCTTCTTCTCCGCCTTGTTTTTGGAGGCTTCATCCGACTTGAGCTGTTCTTTGAACGCATGCGGATACTCGGTATACTTGGGACGTCGTTTACCAAGCCCCTTCATAGCACGATCGAAGTCATCCAACAGCACTTTGGCCTCGATTCGTCTCTCATCCAGCCCACCCTTGTCAGGAGAAGGACGATATTGGCTTGTGAACCGACCCTGAACCTCACAAGGGAGGCTGTATCCAAGCTCGGGAACCATTTGTCGTCCACTACGGGCGGGGAGAGCGACAAGTGGCGCAAGCTTGTCATAGCTCTTGGGAGCGGGAAGCTTCGCTGTTCCATCATAGATTAGATACGGAAGGCCCTTGATGGCGGGATGCTTCGCCTGGGCGGCTTTGGGGCGTTTGTTGAACTGGGCAATCAGCTGCGCATCTTCAGGTGAGGGTGTTGGTGCTGCCAGTGTGTCGACATCATCCACCTTCTTCAGGGCAGGAGATCCAACAGGGGAGTCGGCATGGATCGTTGCAGGCTCCGGGGTCGGCGTTTCGGGGGCACTTTTAACTGCCCGCTTCCTCTTCTTTGCAGGAGGTTCAGTCACGTTGGGCTGCGAGACGCCTGTGTCTTGATCAACAACTGCCTGTTGCATCATATACTGGGAGGTTGCAGCAGGTGGTGGCGAAGAGTTGGACATGAAGGGCGGCTGTTGTTGATGCACAGGTTGCTGGAAGCTTTGGTTTGGCATTGGTTGAGTGGTCTGTGAATAGGCGAGGGGCTGTTTGGGAGCATATTGTGCCTGGGAGTATGGTTGAGGCTGCTGTGTTTGTTGCTGCTGGGTCTGATGTGGCTGCTGGTGTGCCTGTTGATGAGATTGTTGGAAATTGAGTTGTTCGTTCGATTGAGGTTGAGGAGTCTGGCCATTCACTGGAGGGGAGAATGCGGCTTGGCTATATGGCTGCTGGTTTGGGACAGGAGACTGCTGAGGCGGTCGGCCGAAACCATGGCCATGGGCGAAAGCGCCAGGGAGGCCCTCAAACTGCTGAACAGGAGTATGGCTTTGTTGTCGGCTCGGTTGAGGTATTACATGAGGTTGAGAATACTGCTGTATGGGGGATTCGAAGGAGGGCTCGTTGGGTTGAACTAGGCCATATGAAAATGTGGAAGAATGAGGATGGTTCGAAAGCTGGTTAACGCCAGCCATGGCATTGTCCAAGTCAATCTTGCCATGTTGACCATACAGATCTGAATGGATATCGCTGAAGGCTGGATCCATCACATCTTGAGAGGGCTGCGAGAACTGCTGGTTCAATCCCAGCGAATCGTGCCCTGCATGATAATTGCCCTGGTTTGGTTGTGACCCATGAAGACCACTGGTGAGAAAGGAGTTGTTCTGGTCAGAGTCGAAAAAGTTGGATGGAGATGCATCCTGAGGGTTGATGTGAGAGTACGCAGTTTGATCAGTCATGGGTTGAGACCAAGCCTGGTGAGGATCAAATTGACCATTTTGACCAGTGAAGGCATAGTTATTATGCCATTGCTGCGTCTCATCAGCGCCATTCTGGCCATTGTTGGACCAGGATTGCATCTTGCAATAGGGCGATGATTGAGGCGGCAGCCGCCACGGCAGCAACGCAGCCTCAAAGATCAATTAATGGGCAGTTATAGAGGCTAACGCATGTTGTTAGCGATCATCGCTATGGGCAGATTATGTGGACGCGTGGATGGAAAGCGAGCGATAGATGCAATGCGGGAGAGACCCGGTTCAGCAAGATGCAATGGGTGTGGTGGGCTTGGATAGGCGTTGATGTAGACATGTTTACAGCCAGTGGCTGTTGATCAGGAGACGGAAGGAGAAAGTACTGACACACAGAGATTCGTTGTAGGGAGACCTGGGGTGGGCTTCTCCTGTTAGCGGAGGATGTCCGGCTACCAATGGCTGCAGGTTACCCACCAAAAAAAGACGCTAGGCGGCAACAGGAGCGATGACAAGGGTCCAGGCGGCAAGTGTTGAAAAAAGGCAACGAATCTGTTGAAAGCAAATGCAAACCATCAGCGAGTCTGGTAAAACAAGAAATGAGTGGTGGGAATATGAAATGATTGTTGGATCAGAGAAGAAGATCATTGTAGAGCTGAATTCCTGTCGATAGTTAGAGAGCGAGCGAGCGAATGAATAAAAGACCACCAGCAGAGACCGCCAACAAATGCTGGACCATCTTGACCACGCTCGGACAAAGGCTCGAGCACAGCCAGTTGACAGTTGGCGACAAAGAACCCACCCCGGAAAACGGAGGGGGATGGATAAGCTGAATGCCAAATTAATGAACTGTCTTTTGTCGACGGGGCTTTGCTTCTTGTGGCGATGGAATTGCCTTGCTCGTTGAGGCAAGGAATTGTAGAAAGATGTCTGGTGGTGGGGCACTGATGTCTGAATGCGTGCGCCTCCATTTAGCGTAGCCCCTGCTGCTGAGCCTGCCTGCGAGACTGTCGCGGCCTTGGCCGTTCTGGTGGTGCTGGCAACCTGAATGTTATCACCCGGCCCCTGCACCAGGTCGCCCGACCAAGGCCTGCAACGTCGCAGAAGGACGCTCGCTCAATGGCTGGCGCGCCTTTTCCTGACTCTGGATGCCCTCTTTTTTATCAAAACACTCGCCCGCGGCTTAGGTGCGCGTTCGCATCTAGGTTCGCCAGATTGCAGACACCTGGATTTCGTCACTGCGCTCAAGCCTGGAAGTCTTGGTTACCCAGCCGCCGCAGCTTAGCTCTCTGCTGCTGCAAAGGCAAAGACGACGCTGAGAAGCTTTTATCTCCAAAGCGAGTCTCCACGGCGGTGGTCACCAGCTCCTCATCTTGCAATTTTAAATGCTGCAGATTCCGAGTGGTTGATTCCATTCTTCATAGAGAAATCACAGATACAATGCTGCTTCTTTGATTCATGGTGATGGCGCAAAGGGCCGCGAAGAATGACGCGACAGAGGTGATTGAGCGTGTTGTGGAGGGGAAGGGGGGATGGGGGTTAAGGATTGGGCATACCCTGTGATTCAGACAAAAGATTCGATTCCGTGAGCAACTTGATCCGTCTTCCTACCCGCGAGGTGCAGAGAAAACCTATCCCATCTGTATATTGCGCAAGTCGCTCGCCGCTTACAACATTATCGAACCGTAGGCGTGTCTTGTCGGGGAGGCAAAGGATGAGATGGGACGGATAGTACAAGGGCGACACGCCGAGGTCCGCCTGAGTAATGTGCAGGCAGGCAGTTGGATCGGACGTAGACGCAGGCCAGATGAGGGACGTGAACGCGGAAGAATCGAATCGAAATCTTAAGCGCCACCAGTATCTACCGGCGCAGTTCGTCTGCCGAGCACCGACGCTGCGTGCTGTCGCGATGAGTGATGCAGGCGTGCGGATGTTGATGGAGTGTCGTCGAGGTAGGTAGAAAAAGAAGTCCTGGCGGCTTCGCAACTGAGGACCAAGACGTGTTGGATTATGGCCCCATTTCTCAGGCACACACAACCATTTGGTCTCAAGCCTGGCCCCACTCGTGTCTCAAGCACGGAGAACGGACAGGCCGCGCCTGCTTCCCCTGGAAGTCAGCCTGCGCCTGCCTCTGACTTTGCCCCAACCGTCGGCCCTTGAATCGGTCCGTGCTCCAGCTTGTGCCCACTGAGGAGCTACAGTATCAACTGAGTGCCTGGCAACCTACCTACGGTATCGTGGCCTCAAGCTGGCATTAGAACAACACGGCCCTTAACTTGAGGATTCGGTCTGGCGCTTTGCAAGTAAGCTTTCCGTCTATATAGGGCCAAAGTTTTCATTGCTTTTTTGCGCACCCCCTCGACATTAGGGTGGCCAACATCTCCGCCCTTGCTCGGATAGCTCCTGAACTGCGCATCCCACTATCATCACCGCTTTGAGCTCCAACTTCGCCGACGTCATCTGCCACCATGGCCACCAAAGGGAACTCCCTGCGCGATCGCCAAATAGGTTTGTTGCAATGCACTCAGAGGTTTATTACTTTATTAACAACGTTCTTAGCTTCTCTCAAAAAGATCCTCAACCTCAACGAGACGGTCGAGTCTGCGGAAGCCGACGAAGCGCTCGCAAACGGTCTGCTTGCTCCCGTCGCCCCTATCCTCGACGCCGACGGCAACCCCATCTGGAAAGTGCTGGTGTTTGATGATCTGGGCCGGGATGTCATCAGCAGTGTCATGCGTGTCAGTGACCTACGGTCAATGGGTGTAACCATGCACATGTAGGTCAGTCAAGCGCATTCTTGGGCAATCAACTAACATCATGCGCAGGCACATTGGCGGTTCCAGACACCCAATCCCAGACGTCCCCGTCATCTATCTTCTCGAACCGAATGCGAAGAACCTCGAGGCCATCACTTCGGACTTGCAAAAGGGACTGTACTCGCCAGCCTACATCAACTTCCTCTCATCCCTGCCCCGCGTCCTTCTCGAAGAGTTTGCGACACAGACAGCAACTGCGGGAACTTCAGAGCATATCTCCCAGCTGTTCGACCAATATCTCAACTTCATCGTTGCTGAGCCGGACCTGTTTAGCTTGGGAATGCAGAACGAACACACGTATTGGGCTTTGAATAGTGCAGCAACAAGTGATGCCGAGCTTGACCGGGTGGTGGACAGGATCGTGAGCGGACTCTTCAGTGTTGTCGTTACTATGGGTATGATACTTCGCAAGCGTGACTGCTGCGAAAGAGGCTAATCGTCTTTGCAGGCGTTATCCCCATCATTCGATGCCCCAAGGGTGCCGCGGCGGAGATGGTTGCTGCGCGTCTCGACCGCAAGCTCCGAGATCACATCCTCAACTCCAAGGACAACCTATTCTCAGGTCCCCGACCATCCGCATCCTCTGGCACACCTTCCTCCCGACCCGTCC
The DNA here is from genome assembly GCA_027886205.1 of Fusarium piperis. Classification (NCBI taxonomy): domain Eukaryota; kingdom Fungi; phylum Ascomycota; class Sordariomycetes; order Hypocreales; family Nectriaceae; genus Fusarium; species Fusarium piperis. Next base: position 23,430 of record RZGM01000152.1, on the reverse strand, counting down.
TAATTCTCCTAGACCGCAACGTTGACCTGATACCCATGCTGTCGCATTCCTGGACCTACCAGTCCCTGGTTCACGATGTTCTTAACATGAAGCTGAACCGAATCACGATCGAGGCCCCGGTGGAAGAGGGGAACCCAGCACGAGGCACATCGAAAAAGGGCTACGACTTGACCGCAAGCGACTTTTTCTGGGCCAAGAACGCTGGTAGCCCATTCCCACAGGTGGCAGAAGATATTGACGCCGAATTGACCAAGTACAAGGAGGATACGGCTTCGATTACGAAAAAGACTGGCGTGACTGATCTGGAAGATCTCCAGAACGATACAAGCGCAAGCGCCCAACACCTCAAGGCGGCGATAACATTGCTCCCCGAGATGAGAGAGCGCAAGGGCATCCTCGACATGCACATGAACATCCTAGCAGCGTTGCTGACAGGTATCAAGGACCGCCAACTGGACAACTACTTCCAACTTGAGGAGAGTATTGTCAAGCAGACCAAGGCCCAGATCATGGAGATTATTAAGGATGACAACAAGGGTACTAACCCTGTCGACAAGCTGCGACTGTTCATCATCTGGTTCCTGAGCACCGAGCAGGAGGTCGGCCGAGTGGACTTTGAAGGCCTGGAGAAGGCTCTTGCAGAAGCAGGCGCAGATGTGTCATGTCTGCCCTACGTCCGACAGTATGAATTTCTGGTCCAGCTTCTTTATTCACACTTGTTAACAGATAACCAGGGTTCGAGCGACGACCAAGATGACACAACTCACAACCATCAACAACACAACTCAGCCAGCCCAATCGTCAGATCTCTTTGGGCGATTCTCGTCCATGTCATCCCGCCTCACTGATCGCCTCAAGGAATCTGGAGTACCCACCGGCCTGTCGTCCAACTTTGAGAGTCTCATCAGCGGTGTCAAGAACTTCCTTCCCGCCGATCGTGATTTCACTGTCACCAAGATCGTCGAGTCGATTATGGATCCTTCGTCGGCTTCTTCGTCTGCGATCGCCAAGACGGAGCACTACCTCTACTTCGATCCTCGATCTGCCAACGCTCGGGGTACCATGCCTCCTCCAAGTGCGGTGCGCTCCGGGGCGGGAGCTAGCACACCGGGCGGTATGCCAGGGTCGCAAGTCCCCGGGCAGACGGCCAGCTTTGGTCAGCGTCGACAAGGGTTTAGCGAGGCAGTGGTGTTTACTGTTGGCGGTGGAAGCATGGACGAATATGGAAACTTGCAAGAGTGGGTAGGCCGAGCCGGAGGAGACAAGGTCAAGAAGAGGGTCGTTTATGGCAGCACTGAAATGGTGAATGCCGTAGAGTTCATTGCACAAGAGCTGGACAGGTTAGGAAAGGAAGTGGCATCGTGATACTCTTGAGTGTTTGAGAATAGATTAATGAATTCCGCCTTGGGGGAGTGGGTACGGCCAGGACGGTTGCACTGTAGTTTGAGCCTTCGGGTCGTGACATGATTCAATGGCGCTGAAAATCTATTGGAAATTTGAGTTCATGGCAATGTTTGCTCTAACAACATACATACATGACTTATTCCGTGTCGCATGAAGCTTTGGTGATCCAAAGGCTACGTCGGGAAAACAATGATCCGATTTCGGCTCGTTGGATCGCCCTGACTCCATCCAGACCTCGCCAATTGGAAGGACCCAGACGCAGGGCGCCCTTGCGGCTGCCACTGATGCTTCAGTGGAAGCTACGTACCGATCCGAGAACAACACCTCAGGTGCAGTGAGAAGGCGCCCCCAAATCTCGACTGCCGGCAAACCCTTTTCTCCTCCATTGCTTCTCATCAGCATTTACCGATAGTATATCGCCAACTCGAGTCCCCCATCCAGCCTCCACGTGTCCAAAGACATCTTCCGACACCATCTCCATTGAGACATCGCGTTTTCTCTATCCTGGTCGCGTCCTCCAAGCTGCTCACCATGGACGAGACCCCCGTCAAGGCCGAGGGCGGCACCCGCCATCGCGCCGGCTACAAGTCGTACAAGAAGAAGTATAGAAAGATGCGCATCGTCTTTGACCAGAAGATGCATGACGGCGAGGAGCTACACAAGCAGGAGGACAAGGCGGCTGCGCTCGTGAAGCGCCTGGCCGTGGAGAATGAGTAGGTCATCACTCAACAACCCTCAGCCTTGCGCGCATCATCGCTGACCTGTCCCCTTTCTTCTTCGACAGCCGCCTATTGGACATATTACTCGAAATCAACAACTCGCCCCAAATCCCCCCCGAAAAGCAGATCGACCTCTCGCTCGAGCCCTCATCTGATCCCAAGGCATTAGTACTGCCCCTGGATCAAGACCATGAGGTCCGAAAGGAAAAACCAGGAAAGAAACTCGAGGATCTTATCAATGGCGTACCACACTCATCATACAGTAACGCCAGGGAGACTCTACCCGCCATCATCAACGAGCTGAAGGCCCCTGAAGGCGAATCGCATCCTTCCGATTTTCTTTCCGCTGATGATATTGACAACTACATCTACGAACTCGACACCAGCATCGACCCAGAATCTACCATCCCAACCCTCGCTCCACGCGCGCATCCAAACACACACCAGCCTACGAACCCACATCTCAAGAACCCAACCAGCGTAACAAACTGGCTGCGCAAACACGCTCCCAAGATCTTCCTCCAAGACGGCGAAACTCACGGCGATGCTGATGACGGCGAAGGCGGTCACACCGGGGGACGTAAGACACGAGGCACTCGGGGCGAGCGCGGCGGCCGGGCAAGCACAAGGGGTAAACGTGTCAGCGCCGCGGCTCGCGCCTCGGCGGCAGCAGATCGTGGTGACTGGGACGCCAGTATGGACGAGGACCCTGACTTTGCTTCAACGCCTGTGGGCAGAGGCAAGCGCAAGAGGAACGATGACGATACCGGCTACAAACCTCGCGGTTCGTCAACACGACCGAGTAAGAAGAAGCGTAAGAGCGAAGTCGACGGAACGCCCAGTGTGCGCAAGTCAAAGAAGGAGGCTGCTGCGGCCCGAGACGACTAGTACCGCACCATCAACATCTAAATATGGCCCTTCGCTCTTTTTCCTCTCTAGGTAGTTTTGCTCTTGAAGCGAAAATAGCCGCCTAGTGGAAGAGAGACTGAGCTTGTGGCCTCTGTATTACTACTTTCCAAATCAACAACCACGGACAGCATCCAGCATGTACACACCTACCGGGCAAGGTACATACTGCCATAATTCCAAATGTCATTCCCTCCACACCGCGGTGGATACCCGGCCAGCCGGGCCATCCAGATCGGGACAACCCGGAGACTCACCGGGCCTACGGGGATATCACTTTCAACCTCATCACTGAGCCCGCCTACACTAGCCCCGGGGGCATTTTTCATTATCCATCTACACGTGCCGTCCGAAGCCGAGGCATTCCTTACGAAAGGGGGGGGACAACAAATGACTGGGAGGGAGGGGGGAACCAGGGGAACCGGGGTTTCTGTTTGGGGGAACTTTGTGGGCTTTTTGGGGGATTTCTAGATTCATGTGCATTTTCCTTACAGGGGTTGCTTGGGCTTGCCGCTAGGCTACGGACAAATACCGAAGTTTGACAAAAGCACAAGAAGCAAAAGAGGCGTTCGAGCGGCAGCTAGGGGCACAACCACATCCTCATGTGCATGTGAGAGAGGTGCGGGACGGACAAGAGGGCCCAATGGTTTTGCTTCAAGGCTTTGGCGTTGGTCGTATGACTCCTCTGACCCCCTTCTCCCGCTACCAAGACAGCTAGGAGCAGCGCTGTGTCATAATGTACGTATGCACAAGGGGACAACAGGGAACAGGAACGAGGTCGGTATCCAGGGATTGGAGTCTGCAAAAAAACTATAAAGCAGGGCTGGGTAGCCCATCTTATCTTTATGTACCCAAGAGCAACCAGGAGTCTTCTATCTACATTGCCTGCCTGTTTGTCTTCCAATACATGACACACGAGATTCAGTCGTGCCGTCCCCCTCGAAACCCTTTTCCTTCTTTTTCCAAAAGCCCGTTCGTTTCGTTTCCTTATCATACCATAGTAACGATGGAGGAATACTCTGCATGATTCGTTGCCTTGTTGCCCGTGTTCATACAGGGGAATCTTCATGTGCATGTTTGCTCCTTGACGATGCCGACTTCGTGCAAGCCGACGAGGCATTGCAGTCGACAACCACGAGAGAGACAACGCTCTCTCACTCGCCGAGGAGCCGAGGTCCGATGCTGACCAGGCACTAGCAACACGTCCGACGCCGATTCTCATATCCTTCATGAAAGAAATGGCGACTCTTGTGGGTGGAAAAGAGAGACCGAGAGAGTGAGGAGGATGTAGGGATGTGTGTGAGAGAGGGTGAAGAGGGGGTGCGGGGGAGGAGAAGAGAAGTTGTCAAGACATTTACAGCTTCTCCTTGATGATGTTCTTCATGCGGCGCTCAACAGCGTCGAGGTACTCGGTGGTGGTGACATAGTCCCCACGGCCAGTCTTGCCGCAGGCAAGGGCAAGATCCTTGGTCATGATACCATCGATATCGACGGTGTCAATGCAGGCCTGCTCGAGGCTCTCGGCGAAGGCGACAACCTCGGGCTGCTCGTCGAGCTTGCCACGCTGGATGAGACCACGGGTCCAGGCGAAGATGGATGCAATAGGGTTGGTGGAGGTCTCGTTGCCCTTCTGGTGCTCACGGTAGTGGCGAGTGACGGTACCGTGGGCAGCCTCAGACTCGAAGGTCTTGCCATCGGGGGTGATGAGGACCGAGGTCATGAGACCAAGGGAGCCGAAGCCCTGAGCGACAATGTCGGACTGGACATCACCGTCGTAGTCTGAGAGTTGTGTTAGTGACATTCATCAACGCACATCGAGTGACGAATCAAGTGAACCATGTCAAGCGACACGAGGCCATGAGCTTGCACAAGTGTGCAGCATCAAGGATGGGAAAGACTCACTCTTGAGGGCCATGATGTAACCACCAGAGCTCTTGATCATCTGGGCGACCATGTCGTCGATGAGACGGTGCTCATACCAGATCTTCTTGGCCTCGAACTCGGCCTTGTACTGGGTGTCATAGAGCTCCTGGAAGATGTCCTTGAAGCGACCGTCGTACTTCTTGAGGATGGTGTTCTTGGTGCTCATGTAGAGGGGCAGGCCCTTGTCAAGAGCCAGCTTGAAAGAGGCGTGGGCGAAGCCGGTGATGGACTCGTCGGTGTTGTACTGGGTCTGGGCGACACCGCCACCGTTCTTGAACTGGAAGACCTCAATCTCCTGGGGCTCACCACCCTCGGGGGTGTAGACCATGGAGAGCTTGCCAGGGCCGGGCAGGACAGCATCCTTGGCGCGGTACTGGTCACCGAAGGCGTGTCGGCCAATGATGATGGGCTTCTTCCAGCCAGGGACGAGACGGGGAATGCGGGGGATGACAATGGGCTCACGGAAGACGGTACCGCCGAGGGCATTTCGGATGGTTCCGTTGGGGGAAAGCCACACTAGAGCATGTAAGTCAGCTGGGTTTCATTCTTCACCTTTTGGTTCATCACGGAGCATCTCATTCGTCATGTTTCTGCCCTCACTTTCTCCTCATCATGTGTGCGGGGGTGGCGATTGGTGGGGGAGACGGCAGAAAGCTGCAGGATGCAACTCGGGCTAGGCTAGTGATGGAAGAGAACTCACTCTGCTTCAGCTTGAACTCCTCGACTCGGGCCTCATCGGGGGTGATGGTGGCGCACTTGACACCGACCTGGTACTTCTTGATGGCCTCGGCGGCATCAATGGTGACCTGGTCGTTGGTCTCGTCACGGTACTCAAGACCAAGGTCATAGTACTTGAGGTCGATGTCGAGGTAGGGGTAGATGAACTTGTCCTTGATGGACTGCCAGATGATACGGGTCATCTCATCGCCATCGAGCTCGACGACGGGGTTCTTGACCTTGATCTTGGGGATGGTAGCGGAAGCCATTGTGCGGACGGCGAAGGGGGAGATGGTCTGGACGGCACCGAAGGAAGCGCGGATAGGACGAACAGCGATCGGAGAGGAAGAAGCAAGAGCGATACGGCGCAGCGAAGACGATAGAAGAGACCTCGAGACGGTGGAGGCGAGGGCAACAGCGGGCATGATGGGCGAGAAGAGGAGAAGAAGAAGGCGGGAAGTAAAAGAAATTCCGATATAAAAGGGTCTCGAGAGACAACTGGCAAGGCCGGGCTCGGGAGTCGTCGCCGGGAACTTGGATTGGGCAACAGGCAAACGGGGAAGGCGCGAGTCCGTCTGAGGATACCCAAGGTTGGTAATTTGCTGCTTTGCTACACACCTCAGGCGCGGGGCGCAATGCGGAACGACGGACGGTCGGAGGAGGGAAGGAGCCCACGAGGGTACGGCCCAGGGTACGAGGGTACAACGGGGGGGCGTGCGCGTGTACTGTGCCTTCCTTTGGGGTTTAGGCAGTTGCTTCCGGAGGGGGAAGGTGCAAGGTGCAGCGCTTCAACCGAGGAAGTAGCCGGTTACTGCTCTGCTTGACGCAGGAAGGCGGCGACCGAGAGGAAAACCGACCGACGATGCGGCGATGCGACGGCGATGCGACGGGATATGGGGAACGACGATGGCGTTTCCCCCCAATGAGACGGAGTGGATTTGATGGGAACGGTTTGGTAGGCGCCGCTTTTTTTTTCTCTCTCTCGTCTGGACCGAGCTAGTGCGAGAATCTAGGTGCAGAGAAAGAAGGGAAAGCTGGGGAATCGTTAGACCTTTGCGTCAGCCGCTGGGAGGAGCCGTGCAGATGGAGAATGATGCCATGCAGCGGCAGGAGAAAGGATGCTGTGAGTGTTTTCCTTCTCTTTCCTTCCGTCCCCTTTGGGGGAGGAGCTCCCCAAGTCAAGGAGGGCATTGGGGGAGGCGAAAAAGAGAAGGGGAGTGAAGTCTGGAGGGAAAAGGAGTGGTTCTCTCTCGTTGGTCAATGACGAGACGCAGAGTATAGATGATGATGTCTTGCCTTGTGGCTTGGTCGATGAGGCTCTACTAGCGAGCAACCCAATCCGAGAATGGAGATTCAACTTACAAATCCTTTTTTCAAATGTTACTTTGCTTTGCTTTTCCGATATCGAAAACGGTTCGGTTCGCGTTCTCCTTCTCGAAGCTGATGATGATGGTCTGAGAACTGTTGATGGTTCGAGAAACTGGGGGGTTCTACCGAGCTCGAGTAAAAAAAGGACAGAACTGAATGATCCGACAACGGACAGCCGAGTGGGAATCACGTCGGTTTTTCCTTCTTAGTCTTCTGGGGTCATTTCTTCCTGGTCGGCGCGAGACGCCGAAGACGGCACAGGCACAGAGCGGGAATAAAGTACAAAAAACGTGGCTGATCTTGTTAGACGGATGCGACAGGGGTCTAGCTACATAGATTTGGCGTCCTTTTTCCAATGTCTCTCTCTCTTCCAGGTGAAGCTCAAGCTGCGCTCGTCTTTTGCATCTCGCGATGATTTCCAGGAGGAGTGCCCATCTCGCAACCCGGACTCTTCGGCTCTCAAAATTACCTTCCCCCTTCAGGGTGTGCCTCGAGTAGCCCAGACCTCTTCTTCTTCCTCATTGCCAGGGTCTTTGAGGATGCCAGCCTCGGGACCTGACCGAGCTGGGGCGCCCTTATGAACATCTGCAACCAGAGAAAAAGGCGCTTCTCAGACTTTTAGCCAGTGCCCAGCCTCGACGGTTAGCACTAGTGTCGATTCAGCGTGGGACCCCCCAGTGCTTGTTGGGGGCTTTGGAGCAGAAGCGGGCCCCCTTTTGGTTTTACCTCCCCCTCTTGCATGACAGCTGGGTTTCGCCCTCGCCTCGGTGTTGTTATGGCCGAGCCTGAAAGCGACCATGTTTTGTCAGTCGAGGGTGTTGCTAATTCCAGTGGGCGTCACTGGTCAAACCTGATCCGGGGGGAGAGAGGTTGGGCATTCCGAAACGGGCAATTCCTCCTGTCAAAGTCATGTCTAGTCATCATCACCAAGGACGGCAGAGTGTCTCGTGAGGATATGCGGAGTCAGCTTGTTTACTCGGCTCTTATAAAGCCAATTGACTGTCGCAATCCGGATAAAACACACCGCTCCCCGGCAACCCTCCACTCCGCCGCGCGGGAGAGGAGGGGGGGAAATGAACGCTAATCCGGGCCCTTCAGCTCGGCGCCGTCACAATCTCCGTTCTCCGCCTCGGATCTCCGGCGGGGGACCCGCTCTCCGCGCCGTGATCGGGGGGAAGGGCGAGATGCGGGACACCTTGTCGCATTTACCACCCGAAGGAAAGGAAAGCGTTTCCGATGCGTAAGAGGAGGGGTAGAGGTGAATATCCCGACTGGAAACTCAGCCGCTTTTAATATTTAGCAGTGTTATCCGTGGCAGAAATGGATTCTCCCGATGAGGTCAGCAGGAGAACAAAGCCACCGGAATAGTCTTCTAACACGACAATGATATGTTTCCTCCTTTCATATCTAACCGGAATTTTCTAGGCATGTGAAGGGAAACTCCATCGAGGACTCTACTACGGGACTTGAGCGAAATATAACTTGGGTTTGTTTTCCCCTGTCCTATTTCACCTGCCTCCCTTCCGGAAAAGCATCCGGAACTACTCCGTGCAGTGGCCCCGGATTTGACCACACATCCGCAAGTCGAGACGAATACACCCGTCACCCCTTCTACAATCAAAACAAGGAAGAGAAGGGCAAAAGGAAACCCGGTATGTCACCGAACCGAGAGTATCGTAAAGGATCAATAGACAGACCTTGTTCCTGTCGAGCAAATCGTGTCGTTGCGACACCACTACAGGGTAGGAGACACAGATTGTGGAACATTTCCGAGCGTTCGGAAGACAAGCCCGAAACCATACCCAGATACTACCAGTATTGCATTCACGATCATCAAGGTCCTACATAGTCCTGGTGTTCCTATAGTACACGATTCTTTCCCAGCTACACCCTGTTACATGATATCCATAATGTCCAAGTCCCACCAGCTTACACATCAAAAATCTCGCCAACGCCCTCATTCCCGCCCCTTCGGTTCTCGACAATATCCAGCCTCCACCCCTCCCAGTGCTTTAGCGATCGCTTAATCTCCTTGATCCGCTCGATCCGCTTCTTCGACTCCTCTTCCTGGGCCTTGCGGAACGCCTCCTCGTCAAAGTCCATGTCATCATCATCAAGGAATTCATCGTCGTTACCACCTGCCAGGGCATTGAGCCCGCTTGTCAGGAAATCGCCGATGCCACCCGGTCCAGACTTTCTCCTCTGAGTTGGCGAGATCGCATGTGCTGACGAAAGGTCGACATCGTGGAAGCCTGGGCTTGTTGCCTCCAACTCACGTCGTTTGCCAATCCAGGCACCGCTACGAAGCTCATGCACCTCGCTCTCAAGAGCTCGGATCTTCCTCTCAAGCTTCTGGCGCTCTTCGTCCTCGAGCTCATCAACGCCCTCGTCATCTAGCCCACCACCTCCTTCGAGAGACCTGCGACTTCGAAGTTTGGTGTTCTCACCCTCAAGCCTCTCGAGCTTTGACCGCAGGTCGGTCGCGTCTCGCTCCGCCTTTTCCTTCTCCTTCTTCAGTGCTTGTAATCGTGAATCTTGCTCCTTGTGCAATGTCGTAAGAGTCGTAGCTTTCTTCTCCAAGGCCTCAACCTTCTTCTCGAGCTCATCGCGAGCGCTGTTGGATTCCTCAAGTTCATGCTCCAGAGTCTTGAGCTTGGTCTCGGCGCTGGTTCGTTCGCTACCTTCCCGGACAGCCTTTTCCGTCGTCCGCTCAAGGTTGCGCTTCAAGTCCTGAAGCTCACGCTGCGCCTTGCCCGCCGCAGCCTCCGCCCGTGCTAGTTTATCCTCCAAGGCGGTAATCTGCTCCTTTTCGGAGGACGAACCACTGGCGTGCCGTTCAGCTTGCGCCCTGAGCTTTGAGATCTCAATCTCCATCGACTCGATGGTGGCCAACTTTGCGTCAAGTTCAGCCTTTAGGTCAGCGGGAGGCGTAGACAGGGACATGGATGGCCGATGGCCGTGGCCAGAACCCCGCGATACTTGTTGCTGAAGCTGCGTGTTCTGGCGCTGTAAAGCCACAAGTTGGGTTCTCTGCAGCACAGGTTAGTGGATTGGTAGATTGATATCGCGGTTCGCACGAGGCTCTTACCAGACTGTCGCATAGTCCGTCTTCAGGGCCGCCCGTGTTGGCATGGTCATCGTCGTCGTCCTCCCGGAGGTCTGCCAGCTCGTCTTCAGCCTTTTGCCACCTCTTTTCAGACTCAGCAGCTTCCTTGGCCAGGCGCTTGTTCTCTCTTTCGAGCTCCTCGATTCTGGCCACATGCTTTCTGTAAATATCCGGTGCAGTGTCACCATCAGGGCTGAAAGGACCAGGAGATATAGCGCCGCTAGGGGGGATGGATCCCGCACGGAATGATGTAGACCTCAGCTTCGACTGCTGGGCCAAGGATGGAGCAGCTGAAGAGAGTTCATCTTCATCGTCGTTCACTGGCGCTTCGGCATCGTCCTTGGATGTCTCTGTGGGCGCTTCCTCGGTAGCCTTTTCGTTGGTTGGGGGAGCATCGGCGGAGCCCTCTGGCTCAGTTGCTGGGGTCTCGGCAGCCTCCTGCTTAGTCTTTTTGGATGCGCTGCCCTTCTTCTTGCTCTTCTTTAGTTGCTCGACCTGGAACGACTACGGGTCAGCTTGCTGCATCCTCAGAAAGGTAGGAAGGGAGGGGTGCACGAACGCGCTTCTTGGCCGCGGCGATCTTCTCCTGACGGGCCTTTTCGTCGGCGTCAGCCATGATGAATTGGGGCACTGCACGTGTATAGTTCGGATCAGGGGAGACGCGTGGTAAGTTTGATGCCGGCGTTGTTGAAATGTGTCGTTTAGACCGGGCTTGGATAGGCAGGGACGTGTTGGTGGCAGCTCCACGCTCAAGGGAGCTCCGTCATCCTGCTGAAGCTTAGTTGGCCTGTGCAAGGGCCGTGCAATCGGTGCATGTTTCAATTATCGACACTGTGTAAACATCATCACCTCTCACCTCTCTTGGGTTGTGTTTTGACTGGAAGGCTTTAATTTCGAGCATAATTCAACGGCTAGTTTATTGATGAGGTGGATGGGGAAATCCGAGCCCCCCTAAAAGTTACGAGTTTGCTGGCTGCCGATAGTTCAGCCTCTTATTCGCATTCCTCTTTCATCCCCAGATCCTTGACTCACTTACATCACCCCAATGAGGAGAAGCTTTCATAACCACTTTGAGAACTTAGTCAACCTTCTTTTCATTGGATATTAGTTATGATACGCCTGCATGCTTTGGATTCTGTTGGGTTCGAACGTCTAGCCGGACCTAGAGGCCTATGTACCTACCCAGTTGTTGGTTGGTGATGGCGACGGGCAGCGGCAGTTGCCTAACAAGAATGGCAGGTGCCCCTTCTCAACATTGCACGTGCAAATTTTGGACAAACAAGACTGGAAATTCTCACGATGAATTATAAGCTTCCATCCTTCAATCATTCATCTCGATCCTTCGCTGACCTGCTGCACCACTCTAACGTCAAGCGCCCTGACATGAACTGGACTGAAGGGTCTCTCGCTCGTCACTCCCGCCGTAAAGGATGGGATAAGGATGCAGCTCGCCAGAAGGAGTACTTTGCCAAGGCCCGGGCCAGGAAACAAGAAGCCACTGCTGGGAAGAATACACCCGGAGTTCCCTTCTTCCCTGACTACATCCAACCCCAGCCGCCGGCCGGTAATTCCTCGAGCTCCTCCACACATCAAAACAAAGACAAGTCACCCAGAAAACGATTGATACAAAGCCAAACCGATACGGACGAGAGAGCCAACACTCCCAGCGATCACTCGCAACCAGGCCAGCGGACCCCGGGTTGTTCGCTCCTTGATCCAACCACACGGGCCAATCAACACCGAACTGACATCGATATCGATGCCAAAAGACGAAAGCTCCTCCGACAAACTGACTGGACTGGAGTCCGTCTTCAGAAGCCCCTTGGGCCAATCTACCCGCAGCAAAGGGCACCGGTTATTCACTTCACCTCCCGGGGAAATCATCGCTTGTCAGGCAACCAAGCCAATACGCTGTTGCAGATACCTGGCCTTGATAGCCGCCTGAATGAGAGGCCGCCAGCACATCGACCTAGAAATGGCATGCAAATCAGGATTGGCGATCAGGACCTTCGCTGGAGCACCGAGAGCAACTCGGTCCGAAGTTCTGTTTCACGGCATGAGCCATTTGGTGAATCAGGAACGTGGCACTCTACACCACCCAGACCAGTGGTGTCGCGTTCGCCCTTTGAATCACGCCTAACTGTGAGTCGCCTGTCTGAACCTTCCAAGTATTTAGGAACAGAATATAGGCCGCAGCCTCCGTTCCTAGACCTTGCGACCGCCATTGGACATTCTCTGGAGGGGCGACGAAAGCAGGGACCAAATGCTCTGCATAACCCAAGTATTGTGGTGACATCCTCACCATCTGTTATCCATCATCCTCAACCGACTCGAGACGGACACTTGTTTGACATTTACTCTCTCGAAACTCAAGACAACGACAGTGTTGCCGCCCGAGTTGGCTCAACTGGACCGCCATCGAGTCATCCCATGTCCGATGATATTCAATGGAATGCATGGCTGAACGAAACCCCTGGGCCTGGACCACAAAGCTCGTCTTCGGAGCATCAAGAACCAGGCTCATTTATTCGCCACACTCGAGCTTGGGATGGTTCGGACGATCGATCGCAGACCAGTGGCACCATCTATTACGGGGGAGCACAACGAGGCAATACTAGGCAAAGCCACGAGCTTTCGCGACCACCGAGCTCGCGCCGGTCTTGTTTTCTTTCTTCTGATGGCCGAAGCGAAAATACACATGCGACAATGGTAGAACTTGAGTCTCCCGAGCAGGCCCCTTTGTCGAGAGCGGAGGAAGAAGAGACATGGACAGGCAGTGGTCAAAGCCGTCAGCAGAACAGACCATATCCAATTTCAGGCAGTGTGTTAAGTCCCGCGATACACGGAAATTCACGAAAGGGCTCGAACACTCAAGACTTGATGGAACTCTTGGTTGCCAACGAAGGGAGGCAAGGAACCGGTCATGAACCTAATGAATCAACACAGGAAACGGCACTGCAAGACGAGTCCGAGGATGAGATTTGGAAAAGGTTTATCTTTGACGACTACGCCGAAATCAATCGCAGAGCACGCGAAGAGATCCACGAACAGACCAAATGTGATCTGGGGTTGAAGAGGGTAATCCCCCCGAGCTGTGTTTTGGGCTCGGCTTCAGGGGCCAGGAACACCCAGATACGTGAGGCCACAACAGAGTCGTCCTCAAAACTCTGCCTGGACTTGAATCGGAATATACCCGAAGTTTCAAGTAGTGCGGTAGAACCATCTCCAGCGCCAAAGAGAGGCATGGACCTCCCGTTGTCACTGCCCCCAAATGCAGCTGTCGAGTCAAATTTGGTACCTACCTTGGGCTTGGACACTAGTATGCTGGAGCTCTCTGAAGCCTATGAGCTTGACTTGAGCCTTCACATGCCTGAATTTTTGGACGAGGTCAGGGAGTTGTCTTCAGCATCAAAGCCCGACCTGAGTTTGCAGTCGGCAGAGGTCTTAACTGATACAATAGAGCAACCCTCGGCACCCGGAGAAGGGCAATCGGGTGGATGTACAACACACGTCGCCACCGAGGAGCCCCCTGAAATACTGTCTCGCACAGATGAGGGTATGCAGGCCCCATTAGATGCTGCCGCGGAAACGAATACGGCGGATCCCAACTTGGCGGCTGCTCGGCCAAGTTCGCCTCAACCGGCACAGCCAGAGTTCAAGTTTCATCACCCGAGCCTCTTTGTTGGACGTCTGGCCAGTAATGGCCCAGCCAATATGTCGTGTGCACCTTCGACTGCGACGTCAAAGATGGGCAGCCGACCAAGAGCCAGGGGTCGCAGGGAACAGGGAAGGCCAGATTTTCGTGCGATGCCGGACTATGATGGAGATCCGATTGAGGAGTGCTGCGAGGGGTAGGCGAAGAGCGAGTGACGGAGACGGGGGATGGGAATGGAAATGGGGCTGGGTGCTTGCATGGGGCATGAGGTCACGGGCTGCTTGTGCAGTGCGTGATATTGTGTAGCGCAGACTGGGGAAGGCTTCATGGTGGCCCTGGCATCAAGTCTGGGGAAATCATCTGCAGGGAATACGGTGTGACGGGAGACAAAGGGAAGGATATGAGGGATCTATTTGCCTCATTTCTCGTTACACACCCGGCCAAGGGTATGAGGTGGGCCATATGTCGTCATCACCAAATATCACATCGTAAAAGTCGAGTGGGAAACAGAATGTCAAATAATTGTGCCAGAGTTGGGTACTAAAGCTGTAATCCAGAAGCCCCATACGAACAATGTACAGTACAGTACCTAACGTTACCTAGGTAGTAATGAATACACACGAGATGCGCGCCACAACCCCAGGACATAAACAAGAAAAAACTCCCACCGTCTATATAGTGCCGTAATATCTTTCCCTCTAAAGTAGTGCGGGTATCTCATCTCATATCTCATCCGTAGACGTCACAGCATCACGTCCCTACCAATAACAACACCTCTTATCTCGCTGCCTTGGATGAGCTGAACCCCAGCCCAGATCAGGTCCCAGTAAGCTTGTCCAGGAAAGGAAAGTCGATAGAAGAATGGAAGGAATGGAAGAACTGATGGTGCACACCACAGCCACGCTTGACATTCCCCGCAGCAGGGCCCCGCTTCTAGAACAATTCTCTCAAGTCAGCCTCATGAGCTGGGATGGGATCCTGGTGGAGACGAGGATCTGCAGCGCATGGGTGGGCGTTTTCGAGAGGTCCGGGGAGGATCCCTTGCTGCATCCTGAAAAGGTGGTGTGGGCGACCAGGCCAAGAGAAAGTATGCCGAGTAGGCAGACGTTCAACATGCAAACGAGAAGAGCAAAAACGCCTTGATGCCCGAAGCCGTTCATGGTGGTGTGTCGGTCTTGGTGATGTACAAGGGTTCCTGCAGCCTCATTGCCAAGCTGTGAGGCGGGATCGAGAGAGAGCTGTGCTGGGTAAAAGTGCACATGCCGGCACATCCCGTCGTACCGTACCCATGACAGTATCGACGTGAAGCGAACCTGTCGAAGCTGCAGAACCGTGCTGCGCAAGGCGCAATCATGATTCCAACTAGGTGCGAGACTTTGTGGTGTCTCGTGGTTGGCTGGTTGCGTGAGCAAGGCTGTGTCTCTGCTCACCCCCTAAGATCGGTTGCGGCGCTTCTCCTTGCGCTTGGGCTCACACGACCCCTTGCACCCGGGGCACTCGAAGTCGTTCTTGGAGATGTAGACGCGGATGAGGCATCGCGGGCATCGCCACCAGGTGGTAGCGAGGTATCGATCCTCGAGCCATTCTTCATTGACGGTGACGCCACGCTTCTGGATATCCTCACGATGGTACTCGCGCAAGTGGTCGCGGAAGTGATCACGACGGCGGAAAGGATCGCGGGCGCGGCTGCATCGACTGTAGTCGCAAAAGTATGCCTCCTTGGTCTCATCTGGATTGTGAGTATTCCTGTAGTGGCGCTGAAGATCGGCGATGCGCTTGAAGGGCTTAGCAGTGCAGCCAGCGTAAAGGCACATCCCGGAAGAGTCTTGGCCGGAGGGACTGCAGCGAGTTAGCTCAAGTAAGCGGAGAAAGGAGTGTGTGAGGGACAGACGTACCTATCGCCCTGAGGAACAATGGTGCTCTCTGAACCTGCAGAGTAGGCTGAGGGATAAGAATCCTGGTACATGGGGTCTTGTAGGTAGGCAGGGTCTTGTTGATATGCAGGCTCATGTTGCTGAGCAGAGTAGTTGACTGCCGACTGGTCGTTGTAATAGTAACCACTCGCCATGGGAGACTCGGGGACAGTTGAGGTGGTAGAACTACCCCCAGAGCTGGCGCCCCGGGCAAGGGGATAGGAGTAATTGTCGTATTGATACGCAGGTGGTGACGTTGCCTGGTCTTCGGAAGCCGAGGTGTCGTACCAGTAGCTGCTCTGGTGGCCGTAGTAGCTCATTGTGACGGTGATCAAGGCGACAGTAGGCCTTGAAGAAATAACTAATCTGTTGCAAGCGTAGAGGAGCTATAACTTGGCCCCGTCAACGTGGATATTCGAGGCACGGGTGCTTGAGAGGTCTAGCAAGCAGCTTGTGAATGGCAATAGTAAGAGATAGTGGCATGCAAGAGGCAACAGGTAGGCTAATGTCTTGGTGGTAAATCCCCAAACGAAGATGTAGGGCTTTCTGCATGGAAGTCGATGCTGTTGATGTGATGGTAATGGTGATGAATGAGTTGAAAGTGAGGGTGGCCAGGCTGTTTATATGCTCGAGAGACTGGTGTCCGAAGAAGGGGGTGTCTGCTTGTGCGGGTAGGCTAAGTAACAAGGCCAGCAAGGTGAGGCTCAAATCGCACATTGCTTAGTGAGGCGAAAGGTGAAGAGTCATGTCATACACAAAGGGAAAAGGCAACATGGCCCTGGAAGTGAAGGAGAACTATGTGGTAGCCCTTGGCTGCAAGACCAAAGGGGTATCATTAGGCTTCTAGAATACTATTTAGGATCCAGAACCTGGTTCGGGGGAGTAATTATCGCAGGTCCAGCCACAGCCAATGCTTGATCTGATGGGTCCTGGACGGGACACGGTCGACATCGACAAGACGAAACAAGGTCGACGATTAGAAGCCAAGACAGCAAGGGTGGCAGTGACGGAGCAAATCGAGGGGGGAAGAAGAAGGAGCAGGGGTCTGAGGCGAAGCATCCGGCACTAGCTGGCTCGTGATCCAAGTTGACACTTGTCGGTTGGACGGGCACTAGAGGTTTGGAAGAGCCATAGCAGATGGTGCCAAAAGGGCGCCGAGACACAAACGTGGAAACCGAGTTGAGAGGCGCTTGCCGGGCTTGGACAGCGAGGCCGGTGTCCCGAAGAGGAAATGAGGGTGAGGAGGTGATGCACAACCTTGGAGCTAGTAAGAGGGTTCCTGAGAGAGCGAAGCGGCTTGCTTGCATGAGAGGGATCAACGGAGCCGGCCGCCTTGTACAGAGTACAAAGCAGAGAGCCGGGTCAACCGGGATCTGCGCAGTGCAAAGTACAAGTGAGCGTACTGGCGATGTGTGAAGGCATGCTTTGCGCCAACAAGCGTCAAGGGCTCGACGAGAGAGCACGGGGTCAGGATCAGCACCAACCTACCAGGAGAGTCATCTTGGCTCTCGCGTTGTGGCAACACAGAAATGCCTGAGCATTCTGAACAGGGTGTAAGTAGCGCCTGGGCCAATGACATTGCCAACGAGGCAACAAAAATGGAAGCGTAGAGAGCCCGGGGGTCGAGGGGGTGCTGGTCCGAGCTGCTAGTGATGTTACCGGCTGTGCGGGTGCCAGGAGGCTATGACATGGCCACGATGGGGCTGACGGGATTGATCGATAGGGCGGTTGACATTGGCGGTTGATGGCACGGGTAAAGACATGGCGGCGGGAATGGATGCGGGTGTGGCAGCCAGCGATTGGGGATGCTGCTTTGGTTTGTGCACATGGTAATCCACTCGTCGCGAGATAGAGATTACATAGTGGCAGTGCGCCGCCAGCAAAATCTCGGTCGCTTCCAAAGGCAAAGCCTGTTTCAAGAGCCTGGGCGTTTCGAGGGCCACCTACATAACATAGGGGTGTGTCGTCGGCGTCTTGGGCGTGGCCCGCAGCTGTGAAAATGAGTGCACTGCGCTTGCGCCGCACAGAACTGACTAGGGGCCGGCTGGTATGCAATTGTATGTGGGAGGATGCAGGGGAGATGTTGAACGTCGAAGGACAACATCTGTATCTGTCTGTAGCTGTAGCTGTCACCTTGAATCCGCGTCGGTGGAGAATTGCCGCAGGTCGCAGCGGGAACGGGGCCGTCTCTGCGACCTCGTCTAGGACCTGATGAATTGATGAGCACTCGGTAACGGGAGGAATTCAATTGTCGTTGCTGGGGGATCCATCTTGTCCCATCTGCCCCATCAAAGGCCAAGGACCCATGGGGCCTTTCAGACCCATCAAAGCTGGGCCTTGGCCCATGAGGAGATGGCACTCGGGGGTATCAAATCGCAGCATGTGGAAGCGTCATCGAATCAAGATGAAGGGGGATATTGAGGTTGCATGGCTAAGGCAGAATAACGAGGCAGAAGGGAAAGTCCTACACAGGTAGGACCTTCTGAGGCTCCCTACCTACCTACCGACCTACGCCCTGGGCCTGCTTGGGTTAGTCATCCACCTCACCTGTGCTTTGGCAATGGTGAGGAGGAAAGAACAAATCGACCCAAGCATTGGCCAACGGGCAACAACAGGGTTTCCCGGATATCCCTTCTCTCTTGAGAATTTCCATTCCCATCATCATCATGATCATCGTCATGCCTATCATGCACTCTGATGCGGTGGCCTAGATGCTTTGCATTAACACTCACCGCGCGACTTGGCCATCTCTGCAGTACAAAGCCATCAACAACAAGTGGACCCAATAGACGGCTCGCCTTACCAGGAGGATGTGACACACGGGACATGACATTACACGACCAGCAACCGCCCATAGCGCACAAGCAAAGCAAAGCACAAGCACAAGCACAAGGCTCAATCTACTCCATGGGGGATGAAGCTTTGGTGGATGCACAGAACTTACTGTACCCCTGTTGATAGCTCGACGACCAATCGACTGGCACACCTTTTGCATGGATTCTGGTCTACCTCTGCTGCCTGGCTCCGAGAACGTCTTGGTGGAGTTGTGATTGATTGAGCTGTGGCTCTGGTCAGTCGATCCAGGTACCTCAGCATCATCGCCAACAACAATACCTAATCAACAATCACCTCAAGCGGATCAAGAGCACAGACGACGGACGAGCACGGACGATGCATCGCCATACCGCCAACTCCCACACCCCCGTCTCCCCACACCCTCGGTCACTCATCTGGCTGACCTACAGCACCTCACATGGCTGGTGTAATTGCCTCTGCATCACATCCGTTGCTGAGCGCCGCTTGTCAGTCAATCTGGGACATCCCTCAGCCATTTTGCTTTTGCGAGAACACAGAAGGCAGGCAGCCCACCAGAACGCCCTAGGCGATCAACAGCCAGCAACACCAAGCAGAGCAACCACCCATGGACGCCTTGTCTCGTCTGCCTGACCTACCGGGTTCATCTCCGGCTCCTGCAAGTCAACACAGGAAAACTCTCCGACAGAGCCGTTGTTGCTGTCTTGTCTCTGGTTCGTCGATTTGGGCTGCTTGCCGAGCTGCTGTTCGTTTCATGGAGCCTGGGGCGTGTTAGTGAGGCTGACTGAGGCAGTGACAGCAAACAGATGCAAGTTGTCGGCTCTGAGATGGTTCGCCCTCTACCCAATTCAATGGTTCGCCAGCTGCCTCGACGATTAGAGGCTCCACTGCAACTGTTTCCCGCAGGCTTCGCCCTCTTGGTTCCGTGACCATTCGCTTGCTGACCTCTGCCCAACAAGTTTGCCAAGAATCCTCGCGGGGAAGCTCTGGGTCCATGCCACAGGGTTGACAGACGGCCCTCGCTAATCAGGAACCCGCCTTTCTCGTGTTCAAGGATCTTGCTCCAGCGACGGTCTGCCTGGACAAGCCCCCCGGGCAACTAAGGAAGCATTCTGGAAACCTTCTTGTTCCGATTCTGTCTTCGTTCCGTTTCGCTCCCGGTCATATTCCGCGGTCAAGACCGAAAGAGCTAGGGGGGCATCGTTCGTCCTGCGTCTGTTCACTGTCCCGAGCTCTGGTGATGGAGTATGCATCACCAGGTCGTGGCAGCACTGCGCCGCACGCCCAAGTCGCTCCGCGGAAAGAGATCCGCGTCTCCGAAAAGGACAGCGACAATAACTAGGTGAGACGAATGCTAACGAGGGCATTGCCTCATCAGCCCTCGGTCGGCCGACGATTCGATTGGCTTGCTGAGGAATGAATGGATGACGATACCACAAAAGAAGGCAACCAGCGCGCCAATGCAATGGGAGCCTCTCTTGTCCCGCCAGCCCTGGTTTCAACCAGATTGTTTGCACTTTGCCATTACTCAAAGCAGAGCGTTAGGTTCGAGCTCACAATCGTCATGGATCAAGTTATACTCTTGTCAGTCAGAGTTGAACAGAAAAGATCAAGGGAGGAGTCGAGACCACAAACGCAACTGCAGTTGCCTCAGCTGAGACAGCAAGGGTTTTCTTCAGCTCGCTTTCTTTCGTTTCTTTTCGGAAAGGACTGCGCATTTTTGCCATCAGATGACTTTGCATTGCCGCCTCGCTGATGGTATCGACACGGTCGCAGCGATGTTTTGTTGAAGACTGAGGCCCTGGCTGATGACGGCCGACAGCACAAGGAAGAAGAGAAAGAAACCCAATTGCACAATGTCAATTCCTCCTTTCAACCTCGTCTCATCCCTAGATATATCATACAAACATATGCTCCTAATTCCCCATTCTGTACTTTGGGCAGCAATGCATCTCACGCCGTTCATGCACTTCAACACTTTGGTCCATGAGCGCTTCACCCTGATCGAGACCGAGGACGTGCCACGTCGACACACAGACACAATGGGATGGGTGTTGGGCTGAGATCTCACTGAGGCGCATCACATGTGGACGAGCCGGCTTTGCTTTGCTTTGCACATGCTGGCGCACCGGCGAAACGGGCCTCGGGCCTCGCAACCGAATCTGGGGCTGTCCTCTGGGGCATGTCAACCACCATTGAGCCGTCTGACAAACTGCTCTCTGCGAAACAGTTCTCAACGAGGCGAGAGCCTGCCGCAAGAGCCTAGCTGGCAAGCATGCCACGCATGCACCACGCCATACACTTCGCTTGAGGCAGGCATACATCCATCCACATGACCAACAAGACAACCCACACATGTCAAGACTCGTTCTCAGGGCTGCGTCGCCCGACACTCGAAAGGTTCCATATTCATACGTATCTCAAACACTGAGGTTGCTAACGCCCCATGTAGCCATTTCGCACATTTACCTGTCCCAGAAAAAGCACAACAAGCGGCTGTAAAGCGAGGACAAGGGAAGAGGAAAAAAGATGAGGCTACCCCATGATACCGTCCCTTTTCCCACCCTTGTGCTCCCCATGAAACCCGCCGAGGGAGGCTCCAAAACCCATTGTACAGTCAGACCTATCCCGTTCCGTTCCATATCCATCTCTCTCGCGCAATCAGAATTACCTGCGGGACAAGCCCTGTCCCGCTTGGTCAAGGAAAGTGAGGCGTTAGACCTCGTCCTCGAGAAACTTGTAGGCAAACTTGAAGTCCGCTTTTCGTCGGTTCATCCTGTCATGTTGTCAGCACGCCTCACAATAAGGGGTCCCTGGGGCTTTGCATACCAAGTGCTCTCATAGTCGAAGAATCGATACGTGCCCTGCTCAAAGTCCTCGGTGATGTTCTTGGGCTCCTCGTGTCGCTGAAACCATGTTTGATATTGCTTGTGGAACCGCCAGCTCTGGTCCTTCAAAGCCTTGGCTGCCATGTACTGTTGAGGGGAGCCCTGCTTGTAGTAGAAGACGTAGAACAGAGTGTCAGGGTCGATCTTGGAGTACAACCGAGGGTCCTCGAAGATAGCGAGGGGCTCGCGGGGGAAACCAGACACTGTAGGAGGCACCGGAACATCGGGTCGGTATGACCGTGGCACATCGGCGTCCTGGACATCTGGGCAAGTTCCTTGACTAGAGGTCATGATGCGCAGCGTTGAGGGTGCCGAAGGGGGCGCCGGTCGCTTCCTGGAAGTCTCATACGTGTCGACGAGGTCCTGTAGCGATGAGGGCAGGTGGTAGATGCACTCCTCCTCAGCCTCCTCAACACGCTTGACTCCATCAGAAGCACCGTTTGTTTGGGGTGCTAGACGGCGGTCAGCTGAGGGCTTGTACGGGAGATTCGCGTACGTACGCTTGGACGACTCGGTGACTTCGGGGACGGCAGGCTGCTTGCCAGCCGCCTTGGATCGCTTCGATGGCTTCACGGGCACGGGGACAGGTACGGGCTCGGGCTCTGCGGCGGTGATGGCAGGTGTGGACTGTTTGGACTCTGCTTGTTGAGACGCGAGCTGGATCAGAGATGTTGCGGGAGAGTTTGTCGCGCTTGTTCGGGACTGCGGTAGCGGTGATATGCTCGACGACGCGGCGCCGGGAGGCGGAGGTAACGGGGCAATACCCACGTTGTTCTTGTCGCTCGCGGCGGCGGCTGCAGCTGCCGATGCATACTTGAGGCCCTCGCCGGCCGGCCGCGTAGGCACTGATGCTGGTTTCATGGGTGGCCCGCCTGCGCTACCGTTACTGATTGTCGTGAGAGGGGCATGAAGGGTTGCGAGAGCAGGTAGCGGCGACTTTGTCTGGGAGGATGCCCTCCGCACCGACTCGACCTCCTTCTGCGCCTTCCTCGACAGCAGCTTGGGGGGGTCGACATCGACTGCCAGATCCTCCTGCACGGATTGGGTGTCGAGGGACGAGTTCTTCTCGTTGTCCAGGCCCATGCCGTAGGTGCCTTCCTCGTCCTCGAGATCCAGCTCCTCGTACATCTCCTCGTCCTCGATAAAGTCCTCGTTCATGCCGTCCGACACGTAGTAGCGGATACTCTCCTCAAGGTCGGTGACCTGTTCGGGTTCGACGCCGCCGTTCTCGAGGGACCTGCGGATCAGCTCGAGCTTCCCCTGATGCCACTTGTGCCGTTCGATGACGCGCTCGACCTCGGCGATGCGCTCGGCCTTGGCGCTGTTGTTCTTGCCCTTCTTCATGGTGGCCTGTATCGACTCGCCCTCGGCCTCGAGAGTCTCGATCTGCTGCTCTAGGTCGTCGACCATGCTACTTAGGAACTCGCTCGCCTCAACCTTGGCCTGCTCTTTGGGGTCGAGCTTTGCGGCGGCTGATAGGCCCTCCTTGGAGTAAGCCTTGGTCTTCATGGCCTTCTCCACTGCCTTGAACTTTTCCATTTGCTAACCCGACCGGTCAATAAGGTGTCTTGTTCTTCTCGGCCTCGTCAGTAGCAGGCAAGGGGACCAACCGTCTCGATCAGCTTCCGGTGCTCCAGCAGCGGAGCCTTGTCCTTGATGTCGTTGCTAGCGGCCCATGTCTTGATCTGGTCCCTCAGCCGCTGGAGCTTCTTGATCTCGCGCTTGAGGTTGTCCTCTAGTTTGTCCTTTTGGGCGGGGTTATTCGACTGCTCAATCTTTTCGTAGATGGCGCTGAATTCGGTGACTCCCTCGGCCACCTTCTTGAAGCACTTGTCGACTTCTTGTTGCAACTTTCTCGCCGCCATTGTGATGGGAGCGACGGAGCCTCGCGGGGGCGCACACGGGGTTCAATCGATGGGGTCGTCGTCGATATCGGGGGGAGGGTTAGGTGATGGTTCGTTCTTTGTTCGCCTCGTCTCGTCTGTGGGGGGATTTAGAGGGCGGCGGCTCAAGGGGG
>RZGM01000151.1:0-54045 GCA_027886205.1 Fusarium piperis | reverse complement strand
ATATAAAAAGCTATTTTAATATACCTAAAGGTATTATAAGTAATAAAGATAAACTTATTATAAGTAAGTTCTAAGTAAACTTAATAAAAGAAAAGGCAATATATTACTAATTATCTATTACCTATTACTTATAGATAAATAAGTAAATAAAAAAAATATATTAGACCTTAGAGAAATACCTAAGAGTATATATAAGAGATAAGCCTAACTATTAAGTAATATAACTCTTAGAGGCTAGCTTTATATATAATAATAACTAATACTTTATAATTAGGGTTTTATTAAATAAGGCGCTATATAAATATTATCTAAGATATATTAAATATATCCCTATAAGAAGGGAGATAAATATCTAAGGTATTACTAAATACTTAGAGATACTTAGCTAAATATATAAGCTAATAAGAGATTATTAATACTAAGCCTTTAAATCTTAATTAAAATACTATAATATAAGGCATAAGTTATAAATATATTATTAGGGATAATATATTAAAATATTAATAAAAAATTAGAGGTTTAAATACCTTAAATTAGCCCTAAGATTTATTAAGGTAAAAATCCTTAAAAAGCATAATAAATAAGCTTATATAATAAAACTACTAAAAATATATAAGTAAATATATAATATATTTTATATATTACTTCTTAAATTATAAAATAATTAATAAAATAATAATAAAGTCTTAGTAAACTTATTAAAGCTTAAAGATAAGCCTAATAAATAAGAAATAAAAGAAATAATAAATTATAAAGTTATTAATAAAGCTTTATTTTATCTTATTAAATAAAAAGGCTAATTAATAAAATATAATACCTAGGAACTTAAATATTACTTAAAAAATATAAAGATAATAATTAAGAAATATTATAAAGTTATAAAAAAAAATTATAAGAAATAAAATAATATATAGCTAACCCTTTAGTAAAATAATTATAAAGAGATAAAATAAAATTAATTATAAAAAATAAGATAAAGAAAGTTATAATTAAGTATAACTATAAGAAGATAATTATTATTAAGTTATTAATAAATATAAATTAAAAAACTACTTAAAAGAAATATAATTAAAAATAATTATCTAAGTAATAAAAATATTAATATTAGATAAATTATTAATATTAAGAGTATTATTAATGCTACCTTAATAAGGCTTTATTATACTTTTACTCTTATTCTTATTCTTAGATTTACTAAGATAAGATTACTTATAAAGAGAAGTAACTAAGTAAGGAGCTATTAAACTATTATTATTAATATTATTATTACTTTTAGTTTTATTATTACTATTATTAATAAGATACTTCTTATTATAAGAAATAAGAAAGGTATTAAAATATATTATAATATAAATAATAATAAAAAGGCTAGCTAAGATATTAATAATAACTTAATTAATTATAGCGGTAAGTAAATTAATATAAAGGTTATAAGATTTCCCCTTTTTTAAAAAAGGCATAGTCTTAGCGGATTATAAGTAAATTAATATTACTTAAAGGGCATAGGGCTTAATATTATTATAAGTATATAAGGGAAAAGCTAAGTTAAGATATTCTTAGATTTTAATAAGATTAATAAGGATCTAGGCCTATTAGTAAGTTAATAGTAATACTTAGAGAAATAATAAGATTAAGATAAAAAAGGAATTTATAATAATTAAACCTTAGATATTAATTATTTTATAAATAAAGGTAAGTTTAGCGAGGTTATAGCTAATTATTATTTAATTATTAATAAGCTTAATAAGATTATAATATTAATCCTTAATATTATTTTAAGTAATATTATAATTATTAAGGGTAATAATATAATATTAAATTATAATATAATTAATAAAAGGATTAAGAATAATTATTAGATTTATAGCTATAAAATAATATACTTAAAGAGAAATATAAAAGTTTTAATATTATTAAATAGCACTAAGTAATTTATTAAGAATTTAAGTAATATATTAGTAAAATAAAGCTAAAAGGCTAATAAGGGAAACTTATAATATTATATTTTTATAAATTATAATTATAATAAATATAAATAGCTAAATTATTATTAATAATATATATTAAGTAATAGTCTTTATAAATATAAGTAAAATAACTAAAATAAAAGTAATTATTTACTTATTAATTAATAAAATTAATAATATTATTAAAAGTATAATAAGGCCTAAGAAAATAAATAATAATATTAAAAGTAAATATTATTAAAAAGAAAATAATATATTAATAAAGAAAACTAAGATATTAAAAAGATCTTAATTAAGAAAAAAATATTATTATAATAAAAGAAATTAAAATAAAATATATTAAGTAATAATTATTATTTATATAATAAATATTAATAAGCTAAAGTAAAAATAATAATATATTAAAGTTATTAATATTAAAGGATTAATAAAGTAATTTTAATTATTTATATTATAATAAAAGGGAAAATAATTTATTCTTAAATAATAGAGGTAAAATATAAATAAGCATTTGCTATAGCTTTATTTATAAATTAAAGAATTTATTAGAAGTTTTTAAAGTAATTTTAGCTACTTAAAGGATCTTAGGGACTAAGATCTTAGAAGGGGAGGTAATTATAAGGATATAGGTTAGTAATTAATTATTAATTAATTAGCATAACTTTAGAAATATATTATATAATATAGAGTTTATAAAATCTCTATAGCTAAGCCCTTAATAAGGAATTAGTAAGTTAAAGTCTTATATATTATTAATACCTATCTTTAATCTATAATTTTACCTTAATCTAACTATTAAGGCCTATACCTTTATACTTTAATAAGGTTATTATTACTTAAGGAGAGGGCTAGCGGTATATATAGGTCTTTTATAAATTAGTTTATATCTTTTATATTACTATAACTTTTCTAACTATTTCTAATATAAGAGACTCTTTAAATAAAATATCTAAATATATATATAACTAATAAGGCACTTATAGATATTCTTTAATACTTTTAATTATCACAGGCGCCTCCTAATAATCCCCCTAGCTAATAATCTAAAAAGCCCTCGCAGCGGAGTAACTACGCGGATTATCCTCGCTTACTTATAGTAATACCTTCCCCGAATTATTATTACGGCCTGATATATTCCCTGTCACGTGTTATTTCATTCCCTATAAATTCCCTTCTAAACGCACTAATCACATAGACCTCACTTCTATAAGTGCGAGGCCCTTATATAGACCTCACTTCTATAAGTGCAAGGCCCTTATATAGACCTTACTTTTATAAGTACGAGGTCTCTTATATATATATAAGTAACTATTATATATTAAATAAATACTTAGCTTCCTTAGCTATTAATAGACTTTAATTACTTTTAAGACCTTCTTAACCTATTACTAAGATATAATTACCTTTTTATATAATTATACTAAGACTCTTTATTAATATTAAACCCCTATGCCTAGTTTATTCCCTTAGAAAATACTAGATATTATATATTAATAGCTCTTATTTAATGCGTTTCTATATTATATTATATAATATTATTACTATTAAAATAATATATCTGTTACATATCCAAATGAGAAAATAACCCTCTTTGGCCTGATTGGCCTGATCGGCTAGGGGTCAGCTGATCGGGCTAGTCATGTGACTAAGATGACTTAGGTCATCGCTGCAGCTAGCTTAGCAATGTTAGACTTTTCAACCCTTTAACTACAACTCCTAGGTTAATGGATCTATAATAATAAGTATATTAAACTCTTTAAAGTCTTATAAAAAATCTTAAAAAATAACTATAAACTAGACTTATCCCCTAAGATTAAGCTTTATTTAATCTTTTATATCTTATTACTTAAAATAATAAAAAATATTATTTATATTAAATATTATAATAAATTATAAAAAGTTAATAAATTAAAAGAATATATTATAAAATACATTATTAAGTTATAAAAAATAAATAATAAAACTAAATATTTAATTAAATAAAAAGATTACTTTAAATTTAAAAATATTTAAAAACCCTTAAAATATCTTATAAACTTATAATACTTCTTAAAAGATTTTTATTATTAATAATAAAAATACTTAAAGTATTAAGAAAACTAAAATTAAAAATATTTATATAAATTATATTATAAGTATCCTTAATTAATAAAGCTTCTTAATAATTAATTTATTTTAATTCCTTAAAAGTATTAACCCCTTTCTTAATTAACTTAACCCCTTAAGTTATTAATTAATACTTTTACTTTTAATATAACTCTAATTAAGATAATAACTTATCTAGCTTATACTAAGTATACTTAAGATTTTTATAATAAGAATATAATAAAGCCTTAATAATAGCCTCTTAATTATCTAGCCTTTTTACCTTATTAATAATCTAACTTATTACTAATATTAATAAGAATAAAAAAGATATATTATCTAGGTATAACTTATAAGATAATAATAAAGTACTAGTTATATTATAAAGATGCCCTAAGTTAATATAAAGACTATACTTAAGGTAACCCTCTAATATCTTATATAAAATACCCCTTTTCTTATAATAACTATAAGGTATAACTTTATAATTAAACTAGTTAATTTTAATAGCGGTTAAATAGCATATAATTATATCGCGGCTTAGATTAATAAATTTTCTTTTATTAATATAACCTAATATTATATTAGCCCGCTAAAATGTTTATAAAAAGAAGTTAAGACTAATTAATTAAAAAAACCTTAGCCTAAGAAAATAATCTCAAGGGCAAGAACTAATAAGAGAGGAGAGATTATATTATGGCCTAATATATTCCTTATTATATGTTATTTCATTCCCTATAAATTCCCTTCTAAACGCACTAATTACATAGACCTCACTTCTATAAGTGCAAGGCCCTTATATAGACCTTACTTCTATAAGTGCGAGGCCCTTACATAGACCTCATTTCTATAAGTGCGAGGTCCCTTGTATATATATAAGCGACCATTATATATTAGATAGATACTTAGCTTCCTTAGCTATTAATAGACTTTAGTTACCTTTAAGACCTTCTTGACCCATTACTAAGACATGACTACCCTTTTGCATAGTTACGCCGAGACTCTCTGCTAACATTAAACCCCCATGCCCGGTTTATTCCCTTGGAAAACACTAGACGTCATAATTATAACTTAGAATAGTTACTTTTAACATAATAACGCAAGTATATTTATAGCCTATATTATATGAGACTAGATCTATGAGTAGTATGATAATTAAAGGGCCGAGGTTATAGACTAGCCGCCTTATAGCCTAGATCTTAACCCTATAGAAAACCTCTAGGTGATCCTTAAAGAGAGGATTTATAAGCGATATCTAGAGCTCATATACATGCCTAAGACCAACGAAGCAAAGCAGGCTCTTATTATAGCTGCGATTAAGCTATAGCAAGAGATTGAACCGGAAGTTATCTATAACCTAGTCCACTTAATAAAGCGAAGGATATAGGCTATTATGCGGGCCTATGGCTAGTATACTAGGTATTAGATATACCAAAAGATATAGCTCTTAATTATCTATAGATTGATATAGAATATGATGCAATTAGCCTTCATTTGGCTACGCAATAAGGCACTAAAGATGTGGCCTTATTTGGTGGTAGTACTGATATAGCGGGGAAACCCGGAATGTGTCGTTACTTTTTGAGACCCACTGTAGGTATTAACATATCCTCGGTATCGTTGTTTAAGTGGTGCGATAATGCTTCAGTTGTAGGACTCTCACTGGTGAAGAAAGTTGAAGTTGTCATTGCCAAACTTGACCTGTCTCACAGCCAAGTCGTGATGAGATATTTGCATAGCATGGGACGACCAAGAATTAGGCGCCTCAGCGTGTACTCCGGCTTCCCTCCATGGAAAGATAATTATTTTGCTCTGTGTAAAAGTTTCGATGCCCACCACTCATAGTTTCCACCATCACGGCTTCTAGGCGACTTCGAGATTCGTTGATAGGGCCGAACCTTATTCCAACTACAATTCGAGGGAGGCAAACAGGGCAAGGCCACCGGTGCACCAGTAGCTTACTAGTCAATGAGGGATGGATAGTTGATATAGTGGGCGGGTTTACATACACATTATGACGATCCGAGACATTTAGCAAGAAATGATGGCTTGGGCTAGGGCCAGCCCAAGCATCATACGAGTTGAACATATAAATTAATGCAATAGAGCGAAGCCAAGGAGTACTATAATCGCGCAGTATAGAACCGCAATGAAAATGATGATGCCACGATAGCCTCTGGGAAGAATTGTCTGCAGGAAGACCATGGCCGGATTTTCAGTCTGGCTATTGGTGAAAGGATCGTTCAGATATTTAGTCTCACTCTCAACGGGAGGATTGTTAGAAAGGTCTACTTTCTCACTTGAATGACCCAAGTCCTGCCTTGCGGCTGACCTAAGATCTGGCCTCTTTTTACCTCTCAACAGCTCACTTGTTGGCTTCCGCATCCGCTCGGTTACCCCTTCAAGTGTTCTACCTGAGCCGTCAAGGGGATATATCGCCATGAGAAACTTCTTATTCCCCTTAGACAGAACGGTAGGGGAGTCAACACACGTGATCATACTATGAGTGTCGCCCCTGAGGACAGTATAGTGCATGATGGAGTTTCGATCATAGGGCATCAAGGCACTGATTCCAACCGATATCTTCGCAAAGTCCCCAACAAAGCGTTCATAGCCCAATCCATACCTTTCATTTATTACCTTGAAATTCCAATTGATGTTGCTGTCCGGGTGACAATGCGCGTGCTTTAGACCCAAGGCATGGCCGAATTCGTGCAAAATGGCTGACTGTCTTCTTTCCTTCCCCCCCCGGCCCAAGTTTAGCCATAAAGTTGGCTTATTGAGAGGAATGCCGGCAGCCAAGTACCCGTCCGTTGATTTACTCACGTCTGTGAACATGACTCGGATATCGGATGGCGTGGATTCATTGTCTTGGATGAACTTGAAACGGATGCCCATCTTGATCATGTTGTAGTTCTCGTTGATAACATCCATAACATTGTTCCTCTCCTCTGATGTTCCGTTAAGAAAGGATACCATAAGTACTCGCTTGTCTGATGGCCAAAACCAGTCATAATGATTGGGATTAGTGGGCGGGTTTGTATACCAATCATGCCTTGGGGCTGGAGGGAAACCTGGTCCGAAGGGGCTCTGAACAAGTTCCATTGAAGGCGGAGGGACGATATTGGCCCTCGTGTTGCTCATTATTGGTAGGATTGGAGAACGATTGGGAAATGATTAAAGTATGATTCTAGGGGGGGAATAATTTAAGTAGTACCAAGAGCTTTTGCTTTGGGTATGGAGCAGAACAAGTGACAAAGAGAGGCCTCTCATCACAGTGAACATTTCTTCATACTCCTTATACCTATTCAAACGATAGGGCACCTTTCAGAGATTGATCATAGGTGCGGGAAGTGCATTACGGAGAACAGCTAGAAAGATTAAGAACACTGCTTCTCATTAATGTAGGCGTTCGGAATTGGAAGACAAAGGCACATAATAACTCATAAAACGCCAACTATGATAGTCCACGTAAAAGTTCGACCCACCAGGTCCAGCGTTACAGCTCGCCTTTGTTCGATATCGATTAGTACTGTCATTGTTCATCCTGTGACTGTTTCCTCGCCAAGAACTAGCAACTACAACAGATAACACGATTTGCACACAACACTAACACCACACTAAACTCGGTGGTGCTCGATACAGGTCTGATGATTTCACAGTGTTAATGTGCCGGATGTTGTCGGCACTATTATCAGTTCCTAAAGAAGGGAAAAACTCAAGTGAATGCCAAGAATCAAGTTTACTCCAACAATGACGACGCGATCCTCCATGCCCAGCCTCGCTTCGGTTCTATCAGCAGTAACCCCCGCAGGGAGACTCGGTTAAGCTTGTCCGTCGAAGTGTAAGCATCGCCTTTGGATGCTGGTGTCCGCGAGGCGAAACCTATGGACGAGTTTGGTGTTATGGACTAATCTGCGAATCCAGATTCTATTCATGATTGGTGCCGCTGCCAGACTGCACACGTCAGATTATAGCATGCCAAAATAGTGAGAGACTCGGCATTCCGGGATGTGAAGTTCGTTGCTACCGAATAAAAGGAATCTCTACCGGAAGCCTCGGGCAAGGTGACGGGCTTGGGCTACAAGTCGACGGGTTAGATCCCGGTTTGTTCTGGATTCAACCTCCAAGACTCATCCCTAACCAAGACAGTCTTTTGTTATGCTTTTTCTGATCACGCATTTGAACTTTAAGGGAGGTGCAGATGCAAGGGAGTGAGATTCAAGGCCTCGGTGCCTCCCCTTGACGACCGTCCTCTCAACCCCTACAAGACTCCAAGTCTCGATCTTCCCGATTCAGTTCAGCCTCGATTCCCCATGTCTATGGTCGGTCACTGCAGCGGCTGCCGTGCCGCAACAGCTCAGATAGGTGTCTATGGAATGCCTACTCATTCCCCAACTATTAGTGTCTAAACCTTGGCCCCTGAGACTGGATCAGACGGTAAAGCAATTACCTCTGCTTCTGACGACGAACGGACTTGGACGTCTTGGGCTTCAATGAGCTCGAAACTTTCGGCTGATCAAGTATCTCCTCTGAAACGTTATGAATCTTCGAAGAGTCGATGGCGGTATTTCTACGGAGTCTGCGGTTCGCCTATCGGATATGAAGTCGACCCTACCAGTCTCCCTCATGTGGTGCTTATCTGGCCTGGGACACTGGACCGGTCTATTCTGGAAAACACTGGGTTCGCCCTGACCACATAATGCTTAAATCGTTTGGAATCCCGGTATTTTGACACAAGTCGAAAGCTTGTTGAACTAGATGTTGACATTCCGCCTCAGTGGGTGCGTGAGCAGGTCAAGAATAGTGTGCATGGTGCTCAAGAGCATCCATTTGTTATCGTCGATCAATCAATGGGAAAGGAATCCATCGAGAATGTTCTTTGATTCGTGGGACCGGAATCCATGATGAAGTCAATATTTGGGAATGACGGTTTCAAGTTGAATGTTGAGGTGCCTGTTTAAGCTTTGCAATTACAAACTCCTCTTTGAAGGAGACAGGTATCACAATGCAGATATCAACTATCGCATGATTTGTGTGAGGACGTACCAGAAAGTCAAAGCGGTGTTGTTGAAAGTGGGTAGTGCTGAAACGATTTGGCAAACTCTAGGAAACAATGGCTCTTGAAAAATGCCTCAACCCCGGTAGCGATAAGTAAAGAAGCCCCCTAGTGGGATTAATTAGGTAAAAAATACATAAGAGGCAAAGACCGGAACTCTATTCACAATAAAAAAGAAACATGGGTGAACTTTGTGTGTTATTAACCCCCGGTACCCTATATCGTTTTGATGGAACACTGCGGCAGATCTAGAACACCAGTGATCGGGCATTTAAGTAGCATGGTCCCATTCCCAGTGCCATGGTAACTCAAATAGCCCACAGACTTGCATGTCTCACGTATTTACGAATACGTGACCGGCACCACGTTCCGGTGAATGCTCTGTTGCTACCTTCTCTATGCCGATGCGCGGTCCATGCGCCCACCACTTCGGCTCTTGTCTGCAAGGAGGGCCCGAGCCATTGGGATAATGCCAGATGCGACTTCACCCTCTGGGGTCTGTTCGATGAAACCAAACTTCCGATATAAGAATGTGCCGTCCTTGCTTGCATCTACGTAAACCTCGGCGCCATTTTCATCGGCAAGATCGCAACCCCATTTCATGAGCATTGATCCGGCACCTCGTCTCTGATACTCGGGATGTGTGACCAGAGTATCAAGATCTGAACAGTCAGTGTTGCCTCCCTTGTCATTGGAGGAAGTACACTCACAGTAGTGCTTTGCCTTTCCAGCCATCACTTGTTGTCTCGAGTTCTCCAGGCTCTGAATGAAATCTTCAATCGCTTGGAGAGGCATGTCCTGGTTCCAAGGAGGATATCGAGGCCCTCGCTCCTCCTGCGTAGCCGTGTCCCATTTCGCAAAAGCAGCTATACGCGGCCGACCCTGGTGATCCTTTGAACTGGGGTCGATAACTTTGATGTAATGCTGGTAGGCTTTGTTGACAAGATCCTCGCGGTTGGCCTCATCCCACCACTTTCGCACACCTGGGGTATTGGGCCACAGGTACCGCACCCCGGGGTCCGTAAACCCGGCGTACCACAGCTCTGTAAGCGCGGGGATATCATCCAGAGTTGCTTTTTCTAGCACCAAAGCGTTCGACGCCATGTTGGCAGATTGCACCGTCTATAGTTGAAGGAATGTTGCTCTGACGGTGATGTGACAAGATTCAACGTCGTTTAAAAAGGGGGAACAGTTTGGCCGAGTTCGGCAAACTGATGCATTTGGAGCGGCACTACTGACAATAATGGATCCTTCTAAGGTGTCGAGCCACGTCACATATGACTCTTTCTTAGCGGACTGGGGAGATTTTTTTCAAGCCTCACCTTTCGCTTCGGCAGAACGTTCTCCTGACCTTCCTCTTGAAGAATCGGGACTTAAACGAAGGGATAAGGGATGTGACAGTCGTGGCGTGGCGTGCATGCGCCGCAGACTGAGCTGATGAATGAAGGTTTTGAGTTTTGGTTTACAAAGCAAAACTGGCCATGGAACTTGGGCGGAAAGCCTGAATGGTTAAAACCAGGGCCCAGGGGGGGGGCATTTCGTTTGATTTAGCGCGTCTCGCATTGACGGCACATGCAGAGAGACGCATATGTCTGTTGGTCAACGACGTGTCACTTCAGCGGGAGTTACATTATCACGTATCTCTCCCTTGTCATTAAAACCCTAGACCCGGCAACCGGGGAGCAGCAAGGACCGTCCGGTGGACTCTGCGGGAGATCCATCACCAGTCTAGAAGCTGGATAAAGGCCCATCTGCCGGGATGGCCCTTGCACGGCGGATCGAGGGGCCTGTCGATCCCGCCTGAGCCGAGACGCTTCAGTTGAGCGGATGTGCGGTGGGCCGTTGCGGTTATTTTTGCGATTGGGCGGCGTGTGCCTGTCAGTGTCAAGGTTAAAGGAGGCAGGCCTTGGCTATCACACGGTGCCGGTTACCTGTGCTTGGGGGTTGTTTTCCCAGCTGTCTGGAACGGCGACAAGTGGTGGTTCGTTCTCGATTCGTCCTTTTTAGCAGAGATATTCCTGTGGCTGGCAGATGATTGACCAACAGGCGTAAAGACCTGCCATCCCTTGAGCTTGTTGTTCTCTTGTGGCTTCAAATCTCCGCTGTCAACGCCGAGACTCTACAACTTGATGCGCCAACACGATGATTCAGCCTCGCGAGCATGAGACGCCCTTCAATAAGGCACCGTTGATACGGGCCGTAACGGCTCTACTCATGGTCATTTCGATTCTATCAGCCATTACTCGCCTGGTGACCAGAATGGCAACGGCGGGAAACCTCAGGCTGGACGACATACTCGTCGGCGCCTCCACGGTTGGTCCTACTGTGATTTTTGTTGGTTGTCCCTTGCTGACTGCAGAAGATCATGGCCATTGCACAGTCGATCGCCGTCATTATCCAGGGTGCGAACGGACTGGGGAAAATGCAAGGCCTGTCCGCCGATCAGGTCTCGTCAATCTTGAAGGTACGGAGTAATTAAGAAGCATCATCGACTTTGATAGTCAAAGAGTTGACATTTGTCTGCATCACAGGCTCAGTATACATCCGACGTACTGTTCATACTCACATTGCTCTTGGCAAAGATCTCGGCCACGAGGACCATCTGGGGCATGGCTCCCCGAAAGCGCAGAGGCTTGATCTGGGCCACCGAAGGCATGATCAGCGCCTGGGCTCTATCATCGATAGCTGCCTCATTTTTTCAATGCTCAATCCCGGAGCCTTGGGATTATGTGAAAGGCCAATGCTTCAATCGGGTACGCACCACATATTCTGCTTGGAGAGACTGCATCTAACGACCGTCCAGTACGCCTTCTGGGTCTATGTTGATGCTTTGAACATCATCACAGACCTCGCAATCACTTCTATTCTCGTCGACATGTTCATCCACTTGAAGACCTCGATCGCCAAGAAGACGTTGGTCATTGGCGTATTTGGGTGCCGTACATTGTAAGCAGCCTCAATCTTGGCGAAAGCAAGTTGCTAACAAGAGATATAAAGTATCATTCCTCCCATCATCTGCCACATGTACTACTACAAGGCCGCGACCGATTCCAGCAACCCCATGTTTGACATGTGGCCACCGACGATCATAACCCAAGTCATCCTGTGCCTGAGCGTCATGGCTACGTGTATTCCTTACCTCAAGCCATTCCTCGACAGTCTTGAATCAGGACAGATGATCGCTGGAGATCTTCGTGGAGCGAGCAGCAAGGGAAGCAATAGCAGGAGCAGAAGCGGACCAAGTGGCTACGCTTCAGCTACAGCCCACACGAGTCATCAAAGAGATAAGCCTGCAAGGGGAATAATGTCTGTCGCTACCATGGCTTCAAACGCTTCCTATCGGAGACAGAATTACGAAATGATGGATATGGGCAAGTCTCGCGACAGGGGAAACAAGGCCACTGTCACAGCAGCTTCTGAGCCTACTGGATCGTGGGACCGCCAGAGCCACACAAGCCAGACAGTGCTTGTTGAACAGAGTTGGACGGTGGATGTACAGAGAGAGCGTAATGGCACCGCAGGTGCAGGTGCTTGATGGAGATTTAATATACATAAAATTGGCAGCTTGTGGGGAGCTCATTTAATTTTCAAGACACATCCATCTCAGACAAGAAGACCCAAACCTGCCAAATCAGACAAGTCCGCATCAAAACTTGGACTGCAGCTTCTTCCTTGGTCTCGCAAAGTTAATGGCGCAGTGTCAAAGAGCAACGCAGACACTCTCAGTGGGCCACAAAGAAACGGGGGCATTAATTGCGCGGACAGCGCGGATCACCAGATCCATGTGGACACAATCTCCCCCCAGGAAAAGTCAAAATTGATGCAGGCAAGGGATATTCTGCTCCCATCGTACGAGGGCCACACGGTGCCACTCCCGGTGGCAGGGGTTTCCCGTCTAACCAGGCCGAGATAGCGCCCTCAAGTTCCCACAACCGCTGCTACTATTCCCGATCGATTCTATTATCTACGGGGTTTGTCACGGACCTGGGTGATCATATGCGGGCCTCGTAGCGATACGACATCTGTCAGTAATTTCTCGCCAGCCCACAAGTCGAATTACATGTCCAGATGTCTCGTTTTAACGAGAACCATCCCTGCAGTTTGTGCATTGACGTGGTGCACGGTATATCTCCAAGACAATAAACGATCCCGGCAGAGGAGGGTCGCACCGATGCAGCAGGGATCGGCTCCTGGTGGATGTTGTCTCCTCAGGGAGCCAACGCCTCTCGGGTGAGCACAGGGGTCGAGTCGTCCAACAACCAACCGTTCTTGTCGTATCCTGCAGAAGAAGCCGACGAGAAGCAGAATTAGCTGACAGTGAGTCTCACACTCTGCTACCGGGACTGTTGCATCGTTGCGTCGGCTGCATGAACTCGTGCAACCGAGTCAGGGGATGACTCGCCACGTTTTCTGCATGCCCAACGAACTGTATTCCCTACATAATAGATTACCCCCGTGCAATTGTTGGCTGCGAGATCTTGCATCAGCCATCCCCTAATCTCCCACCTTTCTCACTAAGCCGTCTTTTGGTGCTTACCACGGCAGTTTGTTTTCTCTTTGTTTGACATCAATAACACTCTCATTCGTCAAGATGGTTTTTAAACGCGATAGTCAAGAGCTCGACGACGTGAGCCCAAAAAAGACGCCCGAGCAAACCTTCGAAAGTGTCTCTGAGGATGTTGACCCCGACGCCTTTGATCGGTCTCAACTGGCCAGGCTGGGTAAGAAGTCGGTTCTCAAGGTATGATTGCATTCTTGTTGTGTATCGCGTCACTTCTTAGAGAAGCTTGGATCATACAACATCCTATCCTTCAACTGGCATGACGGAGTATACTAATCAAGAATCTCTTCTGTGCAGCGTAACTTCCGTTTCTTGACCATTCTGGGCTTCAGCTGCGCCATTCTCGTCACCTGGGAAGGCACACTCATGAACTTTGCCCCCGGCCTGTCAAACGGCGGTGCAGGGGGTCTCATCTACGGCTTTATCTTCGTATGGATCGGCACCATCAGCGTCTTCTCAACTCTCTGTGAACTCGTCTCTATTGCTCCAACGTCGGGAGGACAGTACCATTGGGTTGCCATGCTCGCTCCTCGCTGGTGCTCCAAGTTCTTGAGTTATATCACCGGTTGGTTGACGATTGCTGGCTGGCAAGGAACTTCAGCCGCCGCCGCTTTTCTTACGGGCACTATGATTCAGGGTCTTGTGACGTTCACGACGCCTTCATACAACGCTCAAACATGGCAAGGAACACTGATGCTCTGGATGTGTGTCCTGATCGCCGTCTTCATCAACACTGTTGTCAGCTCCATGCTTCCCAAGCTGGAGGGAATGATCCTCATTCTGCATATTATTGGATTCTTTGGTGTTCTTATTACTCTGGTCACCTTTGGGGCCCATGGTGATGCAAAGAGTGTCTTCCTCGAGTTTCGAAACGAAGGCATGTGGCCTACCCAGGGTCTGTCATGGTTCGTCGGTCTGCTCGGCTGTGTCTTTTCCTTTGCTGGTAAGTCTTGAACTCTTACGTCTTTCACACAATCTCTAACATGTCTTGTTTAGGTGTCGATTGCTCTTTCCACGTAAGGTTTC
The DNA here is from genome assembly GCA_027886205.1 of Fusarium piperis. Lineage (NCBI taxonomy): Eukaryota > Fungi > Ascomycota > Sordariomycetes > Hypocreales > Nectriaceae > Fusarium > Fusarium piperis. The sequence goes on along the minus strand of RZGM01000151.1, from coordinate 39,347 downwards.
CTGTTCCAGTATCTCGTTGATTTCTTATACTGGCCAATTCACCCTGCCCATGGTTACTAACCTGAGTACATAGATGTGTGAGGAAGTCAGAAACCCTTCTGTGGCTGTTCCCCGGTCCATCATGACCAGCGTCTGCATCAACGGTGCTATGGGTCTTGCTATGATCATTGCCATGCTTTACGGTGCTACCGATATCGACGCGGCCATCAACTCCCCAACTGGCTACCCTTACATCGAGATCTTTTATCAGGCAACCGGTTCCAAGACTGGCACCGCCGTTATGACGTCCTTGATTATCGTCATGACCCTGTCCGCTATTGTCGGTGTCATCGCCGCTTCCTCTCGCATGTTCTGGGCCTTTGCTCGAGACCGCGGTGTGCCTTTCTGGTCTACTGTCTCCAAGGTAAGTTCCGTTTACTTCATCGGACATTCTCGAGACTCACCATGACTAGGTTGATCCTCGAACCAACGTCCCTGTCTGGGCCATCACCGTCACCAGCGTCATCTCGTGCCTCATCGGTCTCATCAACATCGGTTCCACGGTCGTCTACAACGCCATCATCTCCGTCGCCGTCTCTGGCCTATACTCTTCCTACCTCATGTCGGCATCTCTCCTGCTCTACCGTCGATGCGGCACGGGCTACAAGATGCCTGACCCTAGTGCTCTTCCCGCTCTGGCTGACACCACTGCTGGCGAGGGTCAGACTCTGGCCTGGGGCCCATGGCACGTCCCAGGCATCTTCGGCATCATCAACAACACTTTTGCGTGTCTTTTCATGCTCATCATCTGGTTCTTCAGCTTCTGGCCCCCGCAGACTCCTGTTGATGCTGCCTCCATGAACTATTCGTCATTGATGACTGGTGGAGTTACCCTTTTTAGCATTGTGTACTACCTGGTCTGGGCCAAGAAGGAGTACAAGGGACCTCAAATGGAGGTTTAGGTCAAAGCATTTCCAAGCATTCCATAGCATAGCATAGCATAGCACAGTGCAGTTAGTAGCATCCCGGTGGTTAATAAGAATGTCTTTACTGGCCCACCCAGTTAAATGCGCAATTAATCGCCAAGACCAGATACCTGCTTTGAACTTGCGAGGCAGACGATGATATGTGCTTGAAATCTGTGACGGCACACGTTGCAGCAGCCATCTGCAGAAAGCTGTACAAGGTATACCCCAAATTAAGTCACTCACCATAGAATATGCAGACCCTTATCTAACCCTATTATATACTACTGAAGCCTGATGTCCTCTCGGAGTCTTTCAGTATATCTCACAGCGATGGTCGATCTCGTAGGCATGCATATGCCAACACTTGTCGCTGAAGCTTTAACCTAGGTAGCAATGATCCGTGTTGGGGAAGGGTAGGCAAGTTGGGGTTTAACATATGTCAAAGGGGATCAACGATGGAGTGTATTGGTTGCCCTTCTTACCCTCTACACACGAAATCAAGGACACTTGCAACGCAGTTGAGATGAGGCTCGCTGTATACTTTCCCCATTATTACCCCATCCCCATTCTCAGTTTCAGAAGTCTAACTCTGAGTCTTTTCAGCGGCCTGTCAAAATTACTCACCAAGCAAGTGAAGCAAAATGCAGGGCTGTCTCTTGCACGGAGGCCACACACATCAACGAGAAAAGAACACTCCTGCCAAAAATACCTATGCCTTTTTTCCTAGTATTCAATTCTTTGAGCTTACGTGCCGTTTACAAAGTCCTCTCTCTTGACAAATCTTACGACAAGGTCAGGAACATAGCTTTAGAGCCTTTGAGTAAGCATCGTTCTTTTTTTCTTTAGACTATCTCGATGCGAAGAAAGAAACATAGGATAGGATGTGCTAACCTCAGGCCTCTTGTGCAATATGGTTCTTCGTTGTAGAGCGCAGAAAAACAAAGGAAAGCCTGGAGTAACTCAGAACAAGAAGAGAAGATGGAAACGAAGCTTAACAATGCGACAAGTCTATTAATATAAAAGGACGAGCATGTCAATTTCTAAACAGTGTCGTCACATCAGCAATCCCGTATTGTCTTGAGCGCCAGATTAAAAGCACCATAGCCCTCGGCAACAGTTTGACCCGAGCTCATTTACGGCCAGGGACAAGGCCAACACTGACGAAACAAAGCAGCCATGGCTTACCAAAATCATCAAACAAACCTCTCATTTGAGGTTGCAGTTTCCCTTTGCTTCATATACATTTTGCTCGTACTTTGCATTACACAGATGGTTATCTGCGCTAGAAAGTGTTGCTGGTTGTTGCTCCGAGTGTTGCTAATCTCAATCCTGGTGGTGTTTGTCATGTTCTTCATGAATGCTCTGGAGAGAAGTTTTTGATGGAAGAGTAGTTCGAGTCTACGATTTTCCTTGCTATATGAACAGTGGACTAAGCGATCCTCCCGTTCAACGAACAACATGGCTGTGCGCCGCCAGTTTCTTTTGTAATGACACGACGCTCGATAGTGAAGAGGTTCGTCAATAAGACCGCAACCCGCTATCTTGATGAGTTGTGAAAAATTGAAAAGAATGACCTTATTTTAGAATCATAAATACTGTCACCAATTTACTCATATATTTATTTTTAAAGTATATATACAATTGTGTAAGCATATGAGCTTATTGAATATTAATTCTGCTTCTCAAACCATCCGGCAAAGTAAAGCATGATTATATCAGTGACCTATAATATAAGAGAATTTAAACTTTTAAAGAATAGTTTAATTATAAAAAGAAAGATTATTATAAATATCTAAGGTATATAAGGGAAAGGATAAAAAAAGAAGTTATAATACTAATATTAATATAATACTATAACGTATTACTATTATAGCTAAAGCCCGGTCCTTAATAGGATTGCCGCTATAATAGATAGTCCAAATAATTCAGAGCGAATATGGAAGAATAGTATCAGACTAGATTCCTGATCTAAAAAAGGTTAAGAAGTCATCCTTTCACCATGGAAGCTTGTTCTTTTATATTGTGTCAATATGAATAAAAACAAACAAAGCTTAGTGCGATGACTGACGTTGTTCACACTGACCTACTTACAAGCCCTTTGTTACGACAACAAGAGATTAGGGGGGACAAGGATAAAGAAAGACAGCCGAAGATTAGACATACCAACGGAGTCATTCTTAGATCATCGATTCTCACGGTGAGAAAGGGTTATACCTGGGCATCACCAACGCGAAATAGCTCACATCCTAACATTAGCACTGATTTGAGAACCACCAGAGCCTGCACTGACTCTTGACCCAAATCTGAACTGCCAAAATCTTCAAGAAGTTCAAGATCAGTAGAGAGAAATCTATGGAGCTCTAACTCCTCCGTAAGCAACGAGGACGACTTTCACTAGCTCAGGGGAGCGTACGGTAAGAAGTGACGCGACAAGATAGCCAAGAGAGTGACTGATAATGATGGCCGGCTCGATGATGTTGAGATGCTTAAGCAGAGCCACTGCGTCATTACTTGTGACTTCAGCACGAAGCTGTTCAGGATTGGACTCAGGAGGTAAGAATGACCGCCTATTACCTTGAGAGTCGAAAGCGATGACTTGAGAGCCAAGTGCCTTGAGGAATTGGGTCTGAAGGATGAAATCTTGACTTTCACATGCGATAGGAGGACCCTGGCTCCCAGAGACATAAAATAGGGAGACATTGTCTCTGACATTGTGCAGCATCGTGAGGTGTAGTAGTTCGGTTTGGGCTTGTTTGGGCGAAACAGCCATGGAGAGGAGTAGAGTTTTTAAAGCCTCCCACAGGCAAGAGACCGTGCATCGTCGGCTCCTGTTATCGTCCGCGCCGAGCGTAGTGGTGCGTCATCGTCAGCATTTAAGCCTTGGGTCTCACGCGAGTCACCAAGGGCAATTTCATCGAATCAAGACGGTGCATTTGAACCCGAAATAATGAGATTAATCCGCTTTCAGTAAGGACAAAAATGATCTCTTGACGCTCAGACTCACCCTACTTCTAGTTCTGAAGCTTGATCTCAATAAACTGGTGCATTGCCCCGGGCACATTGGAAACAGAAGTAATCTCCAGCCTCTTGTCAACCTTGGCCAGTAGACCCTTCCAGTCCTCCAGACTACGCTCTAACGAGTTGAACGCATTCAGCATCTGAAGGTCAGCTGCATTCATTATGCGGCCCAAAGTTGTGAAGGGAAGAGCAGCAGTGTCTGGTGGTGCAACAACTTCGACCAGGAGAAGGCGGGAACCCGATTCCAGGTGTGGGAGCAGGGGTCCCAGGACCTTGGCAGCGTACTTGTCGGGCCAGTCGTGCAGAATGGTCTTGAGCATGTATACCTGGCCTTTGGTGCTCTGGGGCGTGAAGAAGTCGCGTGTTTCAAAGGTAACCCGGGACTTGAGCTCCTCAGGAAGTCGCTCGTCGAAAGCAGCCTTGACTTCAGGAAGGTCCTGTACGACAAACTTCAGATCTGGGAAAGCCTTGGCCAAGTGGTTGGCATCGTGGCCGCTGGAACCACCAATCTGAGACTTGTCAGTGACGCCCAGGGGATCAGTTGTGAGACGCAGGACTTACATCAACAACGGTAGCCTCCCCGAGCTGAGCCCAGTCATAACCCGTGCTCAACAGATCCTCAATCTTGATGGAAGATGTAGAGGTAGCGGCTTGCATACTCTCAGCAAACTTGGTTGCTCGCCATCCCTTGGGCTTACCCTCGACATCACGGTTGAGGTAGTCCCAGAATGTTTCGGGCTTGTCCAGTCTGTCAACGTTGGCAACGGCGAAACTACTCTCTATAGGCTCCTCACTCCACGTCTTCTTTCCAGAGCCGTACTTTCTAAATGCTTCAGGCATGTGGACAGTGCCGGGCCTGGCCTCCTGGAGGTGGTGTCGAAGCCAAGACTTCAACAAGGGCTTCTTGACAGGAAGAGAAGAGAGAGATGTGTGCACGATCTTATCCGGGGCGTTGGGGTCCACGGCGAAGAACCGAATAGAGATGGCGTACTTGAGAACACGACGGACAAGCCCCTCAGGAAGGTCAACCTTGGCGGCAATCTCTGCATGTGTTGCCGAACCATCCAATGGCACAGCGTCCCAAAAGTTAAACTCGTTGAGAATATCCATGGTGGCTGAATCGTAGTTGAGCTGCTCTGGTTAGTCACGGCAATCTAATACTGACGGGAAGACGAACAAAGATTGGGGTCAGGAACGATGCGTCAGTTGGGCCCAGAGCAAGACGATGAATGTCGTTAATGGCATCGAGGAGCGTCATACGGAGGCCCATGACCTCTGGAGACTTGGGATAGTCTGCGGGACTATCCAAAGCAAAGGAGGGGACGGCATGTCCACCTTGCTGAAGCGTTGCCGCGAGGGCATTCGCGACCTGAGAGATGGTCTCGGCCAGATTGGTCAAAGAGGGTTGTTGCTTATCGGCCATGTTTTCAAATGTTTGAAGTTGGTTGAACTGATTATGCTGTTACTACAGGATTCATGTCAATATATATGTCGACTGTGGAGTAGGTCAGGTCGTAAGTTATGCGTTGGCCAAAACGACCCTGGTTTTTAGCCGAGGCTGAGCTCTCGGCGTAGTCAGCACTACTCCGAACCTGGTAAGCGAGACGCAAATCAGCGAGTATATGAGACTTCAAGGGGAATAGTAGATTTGTAAACGGCCAGGAAACCCTGGTAAAGAAGTCCGACAAGGCCAATCAGCGAGCAGTTTGAACCTGACAACAGCTCCCACGCGGGTAAGGCTGAACTAGCGTGACCATCGACAGTGTTTGAGTCTTCCTCCTGCTTTCTGTGGATTTCCCATTCGTCAAGTTAGAGACAATTGCCACGTAGCAGACAGGACAAAGTCCCTTTTATCCAGAAGCAGAAGGCTGTATGGCCTAGGGCTGACCTGACAGTCCCAAAACAAGCTGGTCGCATTCCTGATAGCTTCTTGGTTTCCTTGGCCCCTGATGGTTGCCGCTTAGCTGATACTCCTTCAACTATTGGTGCATATGCATGCCGTGAGAAGTAAAAGTAAACATGTCATTTTAGGCCAAATGCTCTCTGCCTCTCTCAAGAGCAAGCAACAGTGGTTCCCGTTGTCTTCATCACGCACCAGAGCATGTATGGACAACTTGAGGATTTGGGCTTTATACTCATCTTTTGGACTCGCCTGCTATTTCTCAAACTATCATATACACATATCCTCCTCCTCGTTGCACTGCATCGTGTAATCAATGGCCACCGGCCGTGTTAGAGTTGTCTGCACAAGTCCAAAGTCCTGTCTCTCCAGTTTCTTTCAAGCTATCCATAATACCAACCACTGATCCGTACGTGCCAGCAACCACCATGAAGGTGCCTGAGACTATAACAAAGACGCTCCATGCAGCCATCAGGCACCATGTAAGAGACTTGGTCTTCTTGCCTTCAGTCCAATTATCGTAAAGCCACATACAGCCGTAGGGCTGGAAACACATAAAAGTGCCAAGCAAAGCACCAATGAGCGAAACCAGTCCACCAAACACTGGGATGCTGCTCGCAATGATGTACGCAATAATGGTGACGCCTCCAGTGCAAGCCAACCAGGTGCCCCAATGCACCGCACTGTTGGAGTTGAGGTGCTTTGTGCCACGGAGAAGTCGAATAAAGAGATAGTTGGCCGGGATCTAGATGCAAGGCAAATTAGAATCTGGATATGGCAAAGTTCTTCGCCACTCACATGTATCATAAGCATGGTGGTAACAATCAAGCCTGGGAGGGCGAATCCGTAGCAGACTTTCTTCATCAGGACTCCTGCCGAGCCTAGCGCAGGCGATGCAACGTAAGAACCGCAATAATAGTAGACCACGATACCGATAGTGATATAGGTCACAGTTACGATAGACTGACAAGTCAGGAGTGAACGGGTATAGTGGCGAGGCTCGCGCATTTCGGCTGCGATTTGAAAGAAGGCCGGGCTCCCTGAAAATGCAAAGATATGAGAAGAAATGGCCGAGATTCCATCCACAAACGTTGGGACATTGGTGAGTCTATAGTCTGACTCCCAATGGCCTTCACTGGGAGAAAGGGCGTCGGCAGGGTGATCTTGAACACCGACGGCGACGGTCATACAGAAGACTTGAACAGTCAGAACAGCTGCCAAAGGGCTTGTCAGAGGGACTTCAACTTACTGGCTGTCATAATGCAGACCAAGCCAATCCACGCAATCCAGCCAATTTGGTCCAGGGTACGAATACTGGCGAAGAGGAAACCGAGCACTGCAGCAACAGCGACAAAAACAGCAGTACAAGCTGCGTGAGTTGTCACCGAGTTTAACCCAATCGAAATACTTAACATTGCGGAACCAGCAACGAAAATCCAATCTACAGAGCATTAGCAATAGTTTCAGGGATTGATAGTCCTACCTGTTGAGAGTTGTCACTCACATAGCATAAAGACGATGGCGAGAAATTCGCGACCAGGCCGCCCAAACATGAGCTGACCGGCGTCGTCTAGGCCGTAGACTTGAGGGTGGCGACGTTTAAACGCACCGATCATGTAGTCGGACCAGGTGGTAATGATTGCGACGGTGATAAGACAGATTACACCTGGAATAAGACCGAGAGCGTCAAAGGTTTGGGGGATAGAGAGAACTCCGAGGCCAATCTGAGTCTTGGTCATCAGAGCAACAGTCGCGATCCATCCGACCTGTGTGAACCAAGTATTTAGTGTCTGTCATTCTAACACTCTCTCGTAACTGACTAACATTTCGGTAATTGGGACCGCCCTCTGAAACCTCACCAAAGACGGCGTCTTCAATATGTGGTGACGATTCGCCAACCTCGGAGCACTGAGAAGGACTTCTCTGAACCACTCCAGACGGCCGGACGCCCCGAGGACTCTCCTCCTTGTCAAATTTCATTTTGAAATTGCAAATGAACAGGGTAAAATCTGGGGAATATGGGGAAAATGGAGTAGAACTGGGGCACGATGGAATTTGTGGAGGCTAGAGAATCTGGGGAAGAAGAGTCTGGTGACTCAGGGGAAAGCCACTCCTTTAAAGGATGAACTTTTCCATTAGTCAAAGAAGCTCATAATTGAATCAAGGCCCCATGGAAACGCCGTCATGGAGATCCCGTCGCCCCATGCTGTGGAAGACGAACAAGGTTGAGGCGTGCATGAGTTGCTGAGAGCGGCGGAGCCTGCGGAAGTGTGATGTGCAGAACCGGAATGGGTCAGGGGAACGGGGATAACAATCCCCAGGACAGTGGTCTCCCCGGGAGTGTCCGTTATATTATCTGTCGAATGGGTTTCTCGTTTCAGTGAGGAAGTCTGGTCGGTGAAGGCCAATTCAGCCGGGACATGGGACATGTGGTTGAGTCACTCTCTTCAAGCTGCAGCCGGCCTTGAGTAGAGTTTGGTTGCAGGTATGATGACCACTCGAGTAGAAAGAAGCGTATATCCAACATTCTGGTTAAAAGTACAGATTTGGCGCTTCTAGAATGCATAGAATCCTCTCCCTTCTACTATCAGAGAATTCGATCTAGACCAACTCCGTGCCTGCCACGTTACCACTCCCCAAGTCCAAGCATCTCGCAGAGGTACAAAGACCAAAGTGTCAAATCCAAGGCCAATGGTAGGTCAGATATTTGATCTTCCATTTGTTCTATGGCATAAATGACGTGAATCCCCCGGGATCGGTTTCTCGGCATCAAACGCCGGTCACGCTAGGGTGGAGCACGGAGACCGCTCCGGCCGTGATATGCAAGGCCCACTCAGCCTTGCTTCGTTTTGGAGCAGGGAACTGTATTAAAAGTTCGTTATCTTGTCATCCTTTCGAGGCATTTTATGAGTATATCATGACTCAAGAGTAACTGGTCGATAATAAGATGATTGACATGGAGTTTGCCTCATGCAGAAGGTAATAGAACCCAACCATCGCCCTTACTCAACCGGTCATAGTCCACTGTAACTCTGAAAGCTTTGTTGACATGATTACCATGCTATCGGTTATCAAGCCTCAATTTTAGGCTCTGTCTTCGGTGCTAACTTCATGTAGACATTCAGATCTCGTGTTGGGTACTCCTGACCCCAGCCTACCCTTCCGAGGACATTGGAATGACAATTTCACCTGTTCATATTCTCGTCATATTATCAAGTCAACGACGAGACTACAGCCCAAAATTAAAAATGACCAAGAATTTGGCGGTAAGCTGGTCTGTTGGTTCGCATCCTTCGGATCTGCGACATTTAAATCTCACAAATTTCAAGATCAACATCATCACCCAAGAGTGAATCAGGGGCCATAGTCTTCCATAGATGTCCATGATTCAGCAAGAGCCTCAAGCTCGACCCTCACGGACGGGTACAGCCCAGACTTTGGTCCAGCTATGATGCTTGTGGGCAGGCAAAGGTGCGCCACGTTTCCTCCAGACACGCGCTGAGCGGCTGACTAACCTGCCGTGTTCTCGCTGCATAGCTCAAGGCCTGGGTCGCGTGTATGGTGTCTCTCGAAAGTTGATATTGCGTTCTTTGTTATAGCTGGAACCCGGCCCTTGATGGGATAACCGCGTGCGACAGATAGTTGGCGATGATGATGAAGCCACCACTGGAGATGCCAGCACAGCCAATAACAGCAATCTTGCGTTATGGATCTAGTGTCAGCATAACCGATACTCTGCACATAGGGTTGTGGAGACATGGAGATCATACGGCACACAGAGATGATGACGCGAAGCGAAGGTACGAGATAGCAATACGGCTTTAGCTAGAGTTGAAACATATATAAATATTCTTTTCTAACAAATCGGACTAAATATGTACAGGTAGAAGCCAAAGTAAAATCCAAATCAAGACAATCAGCACTTGGAGCGGGGAACGCAGGTTCCAGCCTTTTACAAGGTCAGTAATCATTATTGAAATGCAGGAGGCACTACTCACGTCGTTCAGAACCAAGCCCTTCTTGCAGAAGCATCCAGGGACGCATAGGGTGATGCAAATACGGTCAGGGGACGAGGTACAGGTCTCGGGGCATGCAGAGCCGCAGTCGGTCCACACGCGATCGGCCTTGGAGAAACATTAGATCGACGTCTCAGGTAGAGGCGACAAAGAAGAAAGACTTACAGGGCACTTCTGAGCCGGCTTAGGGGCCGGGCTAGCCAGGATGCCAGTGGCAAAGAGGGCGACGAGAGAGACGGAGAACTTCATTTTGATGAGATGAGTTGAAGTGATTCAAGTGTGATCTGTTGGTGCTGGACTGTGTGGAACTCTGATGGACAAAGAATGGATCTGCAGATGGCCAACACGCTCTTATATAAAAAACCTACCTCGTCCAAGCTTGTAGGGTAACCGTGTCAAAAATCACATTCCATGTCTTGAGCCGTTGTGAGGACGGCCGATTTACTCCCGTAAACGGCCCGCCACCACTAAGATTATCTCCACTCCCTGCATATCATCCATCATCTCAGCCCGCGATACGAGCTGACTCTTGGCCATGGATGAATCAAAGTTCACAATAGGCATTCCGTCTCAGGGCGGAAGATGGGGGATACCGAATGACCAGCTGCGGAGCGCGGGTGCCGACCACCAAGGCGGAACGTTTGGCCCGATTGGGCAGTGTAAGCTGACTATTTGCGGACGAATGTTTGATAGGATTATCTCCCAAGAGATTGAAAGCCCAGGTTACATCCTGGCAGTCGCTGTAAGCCACAGGAGAGAATACCTATACGAGTCGTCGAAGAGCTGAAAATGTGCTCTGTTCTCCTGATCATGTGCATAAGCGTGTGGGCCTCGATGTCTAGCAATTTCAGCACAGAACCAATTATGACGACGAGGCGTGTCTCATATTAACTCAGTAACGTCTCAGCTGCTCAGATAGTCCACTCTCACTGCACGGCTGTTGGCCTGATCGTCACACGGGATTCGACAAGGGAGGGCCCAACCCGTCGTTGCTGGTTTGCATCGCCACCATGTCCAGGTCCTGAATGATCTGAGCCTCTGTATATCTTGGCAGTTTACTTGCATGCCGCGCGGCCAGTCAAGAAACTCTACTCAAAAGTCCTTCTCAGCGTCACAAAGTTCATCGTTGGTAGATGCCCAGACTGACAAGACTTGCTCCGCCTCACTTTGAAATGTGCCAAGATGAGGCATTTGAGGTAAAGAGATATCCAATGGGAGACCGTTCTCAAGCTGCAGACCAAGAGTGTGCCCTTGGCCGGTGAGGAAAACTTTTGTCGATCCCTGGCCACGTTTCATTCAGCCAATGCAACATGGGAGTTGTGGCTGAAAGACTACATAATCGGACTGACCTAGTGGACTCAGAGGCGATAGGTCACATGGTTTCATTCAAGTCCAAGCCGGGATGTTGTCATCTTCTCTTTGGCTTGTGAAGTCAGCTCAGTATTAAACATGCCAATCCAGCTTCCACTTTCAAGTATCGACTTGGGACGGTTGCTTTCGGGCTCCAATCCACTGATAGTTGTCCTTTACGTACAAAATACCTGATTCGCGCATCAACATAACTAACATGTGAATTTTGGATAGGCACGGGCCTGTCCATTGACACATCAAGGCCTGCAGGGAGCAAGAATGGTGCTTCAGGCTCATCAAGCCACCTTGGTGAGTCGGAATGTCTCAGTCAACGTATTCGATTTCTGTCTTTAATCTCAAAACCGCCAATTTCCACATGAATGCCGATAATGATCTTTCGCATTGGGATCGCATCGAGCATTGACAATGACCATTTCGAGACTTGGCCCCGCTACTGGGTTCTATCCGTGGCCGTCATGATGCATCTTCAAGCCTCAGGGGCTACGCCGGATCCAGAGGCTGCAAAATCATTCCTGTTATTCCTTTCTTTTCACTGTATATCGCGTATAGAGGCTCGGGGAAGTGAAAGTGCGGTGACGAACTAGGCTCCCTCAACATGGCCATGTGTTGATGCTAGTATTCTTGAACATTGTGATCAATGCCTTCTCATGGTGATCAGCCAATGGCCAACCACTACGAGAAACACAGAGGGGAATTTTCACTACGCTGATATCACAAGACTGAATTTTCAAGAGGTCTCATCGAGCGAATTGAGACGCTGAGCCAGTAGTAGCCCCAGCAGTGATGCAGCCAAATGCAGAGCCGGACAGGAAATACGATCGAGTTGATCTTAGCACTCGCAGAAACCAAGAGTCTTCAATGCAATAGGGCCATTTTGAGTGAGATTGGTGAGTGATCTCCATGAGTATTTATTTATCATTGTTCCGCCGGGGGCCAGTTTCTCTCAACTCCACAAGAGCAAGCGGTAGCATCCAGATCCGCACTTTTTGTAAGTCTTACCAAACTTGGCTAATGGATACAAATCTGGTTCACTCGCCATTGGAGCCAGAATCAGTTACCACCAGGTACTTTGGCTTACAAATGTAGTTGCCGAGGTATCACAGGGTTTGTTCAAAGCCCGATGCCCGAAGCCGAGTCGACGACCAAACGTTGAATAACAACCAAGTGTTGCTTTCCATGTCGACATGAGTCACCTGTACGCCCTCAATTCTTGAAAGGAGAAGCACCACTATTCAACAACGGTTGTACTATCTGTTCCCTCGCCTTGTTCCCTCGCCTGACGGCAACTGCCCCATGCCCTTGGCCAGCTCGGCTATCAAGCCATCTCTTATCGAGGTCGACAGCCTCGATATACATGTTCTAGTAAATGATGAGATCGATCAAATCTCTCCAAGCCAGAATTCCCGGGTTCAACACACATAGTCTTTTGCCGGAGTCCCTCTCAGCCGGGTCCCTATCCTACGGCTCGTAGCGGGGCTAACTGGGAGATGTCAATGCGAAACATTTGCTGCGGTGCCCATGGCCTCTCCCTCTTTGTCGTAAGTGTAGTTTTCCTTGGTCTTCACGCGCAGAGGCTCACATCTCCCCAAGACGGCAACGAAAGACGGTCAGCGCCGCACACTGCTCTTTGATGCTAAGCCCGAGGAAGATGTATTTAAGAGGAATGCGAAATAGCTAAGGCTCTAGATGAGCAATGTGGAGGTGACTACACTTTCTTATTAGCACCGAGATCACTCTAGAGATTACTTTCCGCTATTCGGCTCATCAATAGTAGCAAAGCCGACGGCGCTTCTGTAGTCGTCGCCCTGCCCCCGAATAGACCAGACTATCGGGGTGAGATGTTTAACGAGCCTATCGCCAACAACGCCAAGGAACTCGATCAGAGTCCGATTTACTCCATTGTCGGCGGTTACCACTTGGCGGGTGCGTCTCCTGAGAAGATGGAGCAGAGTATCAAGGACCTGAAGGAACTTGAACCAGCTCTACTCATGCCAGGGCATTGTACGGGGTGGAGGTTCAAGGGACTGATTGGGAAGGAAATGCCTAGTCAAATGACTACTATTTTCGGTGGTACCATATACACACTCTAGCTGGTCCCAAGAAGCGAAGGATGACTTGGCCCATAGAATGGCTGCTCTTTTGCTAGGCCGTTGGGGAGAGAAGAGGGCCATAACGAGACACGACTGGTTCCGGTTAAGCGGTATCATCAAGAGGCGTCGAAGTGAATAGTGAACACAATGCAAAGCAAAAAGAGAAACGAGAACTTGTTGCAGTCCTCAAATGTTGCTGTGCCTCCACCAGGGATCGAACCTGGGACCTTGTCATTACTAGTGACACGCTCTACCACTGAGCCATAGAGGCTGGCTTCTGATTGGTCAAACGGATGGGAAATTGGCCTTGTGTCGTGTGGGAGGAAGCTCCATTGACACCACTTGTCGAACTCTGATGAGCGTGAAATAGCGTGGGAAAAGAGATGGGACGCCTTGGTCCTTTGTGCTTTGAGGATCGCAATGACCAGACTTCTATCTAGGTCAAGGTCTTCCTGATCGCCAGTTGCATAGCGCCAGCAAGATCACGCGCTCGATGAACGAGGGTGCCAACTCTTGTCGAACACAACACTCACTAGACCCTTGGGTTCTTAACTGGTTACATGGATCCAGCGACCAGGCCAGTGCTAATTTGAGGCATCAATGTGACTTTCTGGGCCCCATGAAGCGACATCCAGGACTTGTGAGAGCTCCCCGGAACTCAAGATTTGAACACGAAGGGAAGCTGAAGTCTGTAGTATCCCAAGATGCGAAACTCTCATGTTTATATCAATAAATTCGTCGTACCCTAGTCCCTCTGACTTGTCTTTGTCTTTGCGGGAAGTGAAGAGTGAAGTGTCTGACCAGACCCTATCTTGAAGTCTTACCTTCCAGGGTGGGCGACATGAACAGCAACAGTCAGAACGAACCTTATGAGATTAGCCAATGCATGAGCAGAGTTCTTTATATTTTTTGCCCTTTTGTTGCAAAAGTACTTACCCAAACATTAGTGGCGGTTCAAATTCCCGTGAGCCATTGGTCTGTATTCGGGAACCATCGCCAGTCCTTGCTGCCTCGATGTCGACGCCCATGGATCTTGTGTTTTTTCGTATTATTCACTCAAGAGCAAGGATAGAAAGATTCACTTACACAGTCACCTCTTACGATAGATTCCATCAGCACCTCTTTATTTCTGTTTTCATATACAACCAAGTCCAAAGACGGAACTTGGGTGTTTCAAATACGGCGCGGATAGACGAGGATCCCAAGGTTGTGCGAAACGAGAGGCGCACGTGGCTATCAGATCAGCCAAGACTGCAGTGCGCCATACCCTTCTCCAACTTCTCCAACTCATCAGCGGCTCAGTCTTGGCCTGGCACTTCACCCTGGCTGCTTCGGCAATGCATCTCGCCAAGGAGGCTTGGCGATGCAGCCTCCAATATCTTGGCACCAACGACAGCCAAGAAAAGACGTCTGCTTCCTGTATCTGTGCGAGATGCAGACTCTTTAAGTTGTCACTGAACGGTCTCTTCCAAAGATTGAACCACTTGGTTTGTGCTTTAAGAAGCTGATGAGGCGTCATCGAAAGTGGTGTCATATCATGGGAGCGCGGCTGTTAGTGGTAGTAACAGTGACCTACTGGTCACATCCGTGTATTCACTCTTATCATGGCACATATGCCCGTTATTTACCGTGAAACAGAGTTGAAAGTCTTTTTATTCTATTATAGATCGTTCTGAGGTTGAATCATAGGTTTCTGAGCATAAACCAGCTCAGGCGCTAAAGTTCTCGTTACACAGCTTAACAGCTACAGGCTCGGTGACGCCTCTGTCCGGCTACAAGTTATCCCCACTCCTGTTCATGTCCAGGTACTTAGAGCTTAATATACATTTGTTCTCTTTTGTATTCAGAACATGTCGTGGAGATAGAGGAGATTCCATCTTACTGTTTTGAGAGCCCTCTTGGTGCATTTCGCATACGGATATATACTCCCTGGATGCTTCCGGTTACTAACGCACCAGTTAGTATGACAGTTGTCTTGACCTCTTAGGTTTAATTATCTCCCCGTTTCTCTCAGTATAGCGCAAACTCTTCTCCTCAACCAGAAGCCCTTTTGGGGTGCTCACAATACCAGCGTTGTTTCCCCGCGTTGAGAACCCTTTCGGCATCACGACTGTTGATCCGGGGAAGGCTATTTGATGGGCCAAGGTGTCTATTACGTACAACATCTCAGAATCTGTGAAAAATGGAGAAGGTTTCGCGTGCTCGCTAAGGTTGAGTTCTTGCTACGTAACAGATCCAGAGGAATCGTGGAGAGGAGGACGAGGAGAAGCCCACTGAAAAAAATGGACGCGACGCGGAGAAAATTCCCACTGAAAAAGGTCGTGACTCACGACAACGCGTTCAGGCCGTTGAGAGACCTCCCGAGTGTGGGAATGCGTCCAGGTCTTTGGAACGCAAGCATTTACTCGCGAGGGAAGCCTGGTTATGCTTACTGTCGAGTATGGAGAAGATGTTACGTACTGATCTGATGAGACCTTGAGCCTGGAATGTGAACATGTAGACGGGCTTCATGAGCATGCTCTGACTGTTGGAGAGCGAGGGGTTGGCCAAGTTTAGACAACTGGACTAAATGACAAAGAATCATGATTCTGATTCTCTTACGCCCGCTCAGGGGCACATGTTGGGTTTTGCTTACGCCTTGTCTTGACACATTGTTACCCTGGCCAGCCGGTGGTTCGGGGAGTGGCTGATGAAGTGGAACAGCGATGATCCCTCGGATAATTTGGTTCATTTTTTTTTGGTGGAAGTTTTTGTCGCAAACAGCACTTCAATTATTACTCTCACCCACAACATCTAACTCAACTTTGCCAACCCTTTCATAGTCCCAAATAGCCTCTTTCATCGCAAATCCATCGCAAACCATCACGTGTAGGGTAAGACGTTCCCGGCGGACTCTCGGCTTGCGGCTCACGACCAGGGGCATGAAACGGGAGGTCCGAAGACGCTAGACCCCAAAGGAGAAGGTGTTTATGCATCTTCCCATGCTTGGCGATCTCTCTGCTCATCCGTGGATCCGTCACCTTCGAGAAAAAATCGCTCTCAGTTCCATCACAAGCCGCAGAGAAGTCAGTGCTCATCAATCTCGGCTGCCTCTCTCACGGGCCGACCGGTTCTGGAAGGTCGACCGGCTTCGGAGGCCCGGGTTTAACTATTCGTAATGGAAACTTGGTTCCGCCTGGTTTCTGGTGGAGAGGGTTCCTCTCTATCCTTGACGGGTCCGAGGCGGAAGTGGTCGCTACTCGTTGGACCAATGTGGAGAGCTCCTGAATTGTGGAATCTTTAACGTCACGGAATCCAGTATAATGTCATTCAACTTGGTGTTTTGTTACGTACAGAATACGATTGCATCTCTCAGCTTGGCCTCTCTCGCCTGATTCTTGTGGACCTGTTCTCGCCCCTTTGTCCTACTCCACGAGTCTCTTCTCTACCCCATTCGCCCTCATCTTGGCTTTCTCAACCCCATGGGGGACCAGACGGTGATGGGTCGTAGATGTTTCCCCACTCCCTATCGCGCCTGTTAACCAACAGTAGACAAGACTCGTTCCATCCTTCGCTCTCTCGCTGGGCCCCGACAGGCCCAATCCCCTGGATCCCGTCACCGTTCGCCCTATCGTAATGTTCGTCATGAACTAACACGTAATAATTGGGCCCTGCAAGTGCTTCGAGACTGACACGGTCAATGCTTGACGCGGTCGAGGTATAAGTTGTCTTTGGCCAGACGCTTTATTCCCAACTTTACTCCCTCACTCTTCACTCAACACCTTCTTCGCCTCTTGGCTCCTCTTCCTCTACTCTTGTCAATCATTTCTAGACTTGCCTCCTCCCATCTATCACAATGTCCACCTCCTCTGAGAAGGAAGCAAAGAGAGACTTCGGCCAAGATGTCGAATTCCAACCCACCCAATCACACGCCGACGAGACCATTGCCCACGATGCCGTCTTTGGAGAAATCACTGACAAGGGCCCCAATTACCGTAACGTGAGCGCGCCTATTCCCGGAGACGAGACGCTAGAATTCTTCCAGAACGCGAGCTAACACTGATGCAGGTCGGTTGGATCGGAACCGTCGCCCTCATGATGAAGACCCAGATCGGACTTGGTGTTTTGTCTATCCCTGCCGTCTTTCACTCTCTGGGCCTAGTCCCTGGCATGGTTGCTCTCATTGCTATTGCTGTCATCACTACTTGGTCTGGATACGTCGTCGGTACCTTCAAGCTTCGACACCCCGAGGTCTACGGCATTGATGATGCTGGCGCTCTCATGTTCGGCCGCATTGGTCGCGAAGTCTTTGGCATTGCCTTCTGTCTTTGTACGCCCACTGTCATACATTCCATTGTGTTCAATTGGTTGCTAACTTGTATAGTCTGGATCTTCGTCGCCGGCTCTGGTATGCTCGGTATCTCCATCGCCCTCAACGCCGTCTCCATGCACGGCGCATGCACCGCCGTTTTTGTTGCCGTCGCCGCCATCATCGGCTTCGGTCTTGCCAGCATCCGAACCCTGGGCCGCATTAGCTGGCTCGCCTGGGTTGGATTGATCTGCCTTCTCACTGCCATCTTCACTGTCACCATTGCTGTCGGTGTTCAAGACCGTCCCGCAGATGCCCCTCAGGAGGGCACCTGGAAGTCAGACTACAAGATCGTCAACAAGGGCACTCCATTCACCGAGGCCATCTCTGCCGTCTCGTCTCTCATCTTTGCTTATGCTGGCACACCCGCTTACTTTGCCATTGCTGCTGAGATGCGCAACCCCCAGCACTACACTCGATCTCTCATTGTCTGTCAGTCCGGCATGACCATCACTTATATTATCATCGGGTGTGTGGTTTATGTCTACTGCGGCTCTTATGTTGCTACTCCCGCTCTTGGTTCCGCCGGTGCTATGATCAAGAAGGTGGCCTATGGTCTTGCCCTGCCCGGTCTCATCGCCTCGACCACTCTCGTCATTCACGTAAGTGACTTATTTACCTCTCAGCCTTGTCCATCAGATCTAACAAGCAACTAGTACTCTGCCAAGTACGCTTTCGTTCGCATGCTCCGTGGCTCTAAGCATCTCACTTCCAACTCTCTCACTCACTGGGCCACCTGGCTCGGCTGCACCACCACTGCCACTATCATCGCCTACCTCATCGCCAGTGGCATTCCCGTCTTCGGAGGTCTCGTGTCTCTGGTCGGTGCTCTCCTCGGAACCCTGATGTCCTTCCAGCCCATGGGCTGCATGTGGCTCTACGATAACTGGGGTCGTCGCCGTGAGGCTACCCTTGGCTGGTACCTGATGGTTGCCTACAGCATCTTCGTTGTTGTCTCTGGCACCTTTTTGATGATTGGTGGAACGTATGGTTCTATTGTTGGCATTATCGACTCGATGAAGGAGACTGGCGGCTCCCCAGCCTGGGCCTGTGCCGACAACTCCAACTCTGTCTAAACTTCAACTATTTTGTTTTCTTGTCGAGTATTTAGCCTGTAATTGATATTTGCGAAGCGTCGCTTTCCTGCGCTCTGCCTTTCGAGAGACCATAAGTCCCACCCCTAATACTGTACTCTGCTTCTTAAGACCAATAGTGCGTGTTTGTCTAAGCCCTTCCCTTCTCATGGAGGCAGAGCATGCTGACCGGATAGAGAGGCAAAGAATAGTCTCAAGACATGGACCGGAAACTCGATGACCACCGGCAAGACAGACACAGCTGAAATTGCAAGTGGATCGAGACAGGCGGCGATTTTGCCTCCTGTGGAAATGTCTCAGAACACTGCCACACTGCGCTCGGCAGTAGCTTTCCTCCGACATCGGCCTATGACGTATGGCGTGTTGTCCGGTCAATTTGTCCAATCAACTGAACTAGGTAGCTACAGAGTAAATAGCCCATGAGATGAACAGGCACGTCATATCCCAGATCAACATTTTGACCAATCACTTGGCAACTGATGCCATCTGGAGCTGAACCATCTCAGTGAATCGACTCCGTCGGTGGGTTCTGACTCATGGGTTTCGGCTCGGCTGGTCCGATGAAGTGAGACATGTCAAGATAGCAGCATCAGCCACAGAGGATTAAATCTTCAACACCAAAATCTTCAGAACTCAAGGTTATCACCTTGATCCAACTGACTCTGGTATCTCCCTTGGACGCTAGGGCACAAGTATCACGTGTGCTTCTCCCTCAGCATCCAAAAATGGTTCAGGTTGCGTGGTCTAGTTGGTTATGGCATCTCGCTCACACCGAGAAGGTCCCCGGTTCGATCCCGGGCGGAACCACTCTTTTTGCCCTCATCTGCGATATTTCTTTTTGCACCTGGATCTTCTTGATGCGGTCAACCCTTTGACCCTCTTTTTCTTTCATCTCGCCGTCGCTTGAGCCATCAAGGGTGCCTGAGTCTTCCCAGATATCACTATAACAGACCAAACCGCCAACACGATATCTCACTCCATTTGATTAACTTATAACCTCTAGGATATGCACTAAACCCCTTATTCACCATTTAAAGAATCTCGAAGCTGCGGAATTGCACTCCAATGCACTGTGTTGCCGCATCGTAGTACTTGGGATGGCGATCCCGAAGCTTTCCCTTGCAATTTGCCTTCTCGTAGAAAAGAAATTCTGCTGGGCCAGGTATGAAGCCACCGCCAGAAAGTCCCCCAGACCTAAAAGAGTCCCAGGCAGGCAGTGCATCTGCACCAACAGTGATGCAGCTGCCGTATCCAACTCGGCCGCTCAGGCTTTCCCTGCCCTGGCAGGCATGGCCGTTCTTCCACACAGTGAAGTCGATGTTAATGGCGTTGCCGACTGATGCCTGGGCGACAAGAAGAAAAGGGACAGTGAGATAGGTGGAGAGTAGCATGTTCTGAGAACGTCAGTCTATGGGTGGCATTGAGTAAGTCGATGGGCTCTCACTGGACAACTGGTCAACAAGCTTGTTGAAACGGCACTTGATATGTTCTTCTGGAGTGACCTAGCGGCAATTAGTTAGAGCTTCAGGAGATGAAGATAATTGAGAGTGTATCGTACGTTGTCGTTGGTAGATTGGAACTTCCCTGATCCTTCAAGGGAGAGCATCACGTAGATACCAACATATATACTCTCAACCAGAATCTTTAGTGATAGTTTACTAAACTTGACAGAAACCTTCTCATACTTTGTGAAAATTACCAACCTATTGGTCATCCTATTTCTATGCAACCGTTCCTGAAAGGGCACGCTTGTCTCACCTTACGAGGGTTTAAGCGAGAGATGTGATGCTACCATGATTGGTCGATGCTTGCTCAATACCTATACAAGACAGTCGCGTTTGAAAGAGTTGAACACACGAAAGGTGAATATTTAATCACCTAATTTGCTCTGTCAGTTTGCCTTTCCCCGAGTAAGATGTAGTGTATGATAATAACAACAATCTTGGTCACAGCGGGAAGCACTGGGCCGATGATAGATGGGTACCTGTAGATACGAGTGCTTTACTTGATAGATGCTACCTTCCGCAACTGGAATATTTATAAGCCGAAGACTGATGAAAAATGTCGCAATGTATGACACACAAACAAAGGCTGCATGGAAGTGCCTGCCAATGGTCTCTGCTATGTTTTCAGGCGGTGGCTATCAGCTCAGGCGAAACTTTGAATGAGACATTCTGGGCCGAAGTTCCGAGATTATCTACATTGGGCAGGTCGCCAGTATTTTCTTGGCCAGGGGGAAAGGGTCTATTGTGTCTATAGCGTAGCATACCTATCAGTAGATGCCCGTGTGTCTTCCTCATGGTTTCTTATTACAGTCTAGGGGTTCACTCGGACCCTCTGGGCTAGGTGCGTTGCACAGTGAGGCTTTTAGGCGTTCAAGATGCCAGCCAAATAATTGCCATTCTATTTCTGATAACATTCCGTGCTAACCAGTGCGTGGGCGTTTCCCTCTGTCTACCTGTCGTGATAGTCGGCAATTGTGCTGAGAACCATCTTTATCCGCTTCTACCCAGGCCAAACTTCAGCCTCGGCCGGTTTCGCCGAGCTTGACCGGGAAATTGCCGAACTTGCCGGGACTTGGGTTGTCATCTCCTCCCTATGAGGGGTTCTCTAGCACATCTCCAACTTGGTGCACGAGGCCGCAAGAAATCGTATTTATCGTCTGCGACACTGTAAAACCTGTCATTGATTGTTCAATCGGCCTCACTGACGAGTATTTGCTTTATATCATGTCTTTTGTCACGCGTCTCAGGTCATCCGGGGTTCTGAGGCCTCTGTTTACCGCGCCGAGATCTCAACTGCGCTGCTACACATGCACAACTCCTCGAAAAAGCCAGGATACTTCTACCGTTTACAAAGATACAGCGCCACTCGATTCAAGATGGTTTTCTAACCTCCAGGCGCGAATTGGAAAATTGAGAAGCTCCAAGTACTCACCCGAATGCGTCTCGCAAGCCGAGAAGCTCTACCAACATACCACAACAGACTGGATTGAGCTTTTGGCAGGCAGAGAGGGCTTCCTTACCGATAAGAGCTGGAGGGCTTTGGACCATTATCCATTACTGTGGGGAGACATGGTATGTATGCGCCTACGACTATAGCTGATGAGAAGTGCTAACAAGGCTCGTGCGATTAGGATAGCATGGTATGTGACCTCTGATGTTTTAAGGCACGATACTGACAATTTTGGCAGGGTGCGCACTCATAAACCTGTACTCAAGGCTCGGTCACGTAATGCTGACTGCTCCAGGTCACGTAAATAACGTCATGTATAACAAATACGTCGAAACGGCAAGGGTTCGGTTTGTTAAGCACCATGCAGAAGAGGCCGCTACTGCTGAGCAGCGAAGACAATGGGATGACCTGCCCACACCGCGAAGTCTGGGTCTCATCTTGAAGCGCATCACCACCGAGTTCAAGCTGGTATGTGATCACCGTGGATGATGTACCGCATGTCGACTAATGTCGTTTGCCGAAACAGCCGCTGACGTTTCCGGATCATATCACCGTCCTCTACAAATTGTCTGAACGCCCACGCTATGATTCCACATCGCTGATGATGGAGGGCTGGATCTTGTCAGACCAGCATCGTCGGTTGGCTGCGAAATGTATCGATGACACGGCCATTTACGACTACACGACGAGCAAGAAATCGGTGCTGAAGCCTTTTATGGTTGAAAAGTTCCAAGAAACGTTTGATAGACAGACAGAATCCCAGGTCAAGTGTGACAAGGATGCAAGGAGTGTAATCGCAGCCGTTGAAGGCCTCGAGAGACAGTTTCAATGAGGATGCTAGAATCAAAGTAGAAGTAGTCTGGGCCAGACTCTAGAAGCTCAGCTTTCGACATACAGTCTATAAATGAGGCATTATTATCAATAACCAATCATTATTTCCCAACTGCTGGATTAGATGTCTGAGTGAGACAAAGGTCAGACTGCTGGGATAACTGGGCCGGTTTCTGTGCAGATTTCCGCTACAAACGGCCGATAAAACAGCCAGCTGCAACTGCCTTGAAGGCCCAGAGCTATACAGGTGAGCTGATAACCTTATCATAGGTGTGATGGCCAAGAATATTCACTACTGATCGCAGGATGCAGGGGCGCGCAACTGAGACTGGGGTGACGGGAAATGGATCTGGCCAGACGATCGTTCAGATTGCCTCAAAATAAGAGGTTAAATCTTCTATATTAGGTGGGCAATTCGACTGAGATTGGGTGATCAAATTCTACCTACAGTGGTGTTGAGATTGTGAAAGTGGACAACCGGCTCGGGAGATCAATACTTATACTTTGAAGTATTGACACGGTAGATGAATTAGAGCACCGACTGCAGAGGAGGAATGTGATTCCGGATGTAGTTACACACAGTAAAAGGTATATCCTTAAAGTCTTGCCCCAAAATATTGTGATTGGAAACCCGATAGTGCAGACTAAGATACACCCGACTTGGAGAATTCAACGACGCAAAGAAATACAAACATGAGCTACAACACAAGAAATATTCAACTTGACAACCTCTAAAACACCCGTTCGGCTTTGTCCTCAATCTATTCAAGTCAACTCCTCGCCGGTAGATCAGAGATGCGGGTCAACTCACAGACGGGTAACGCTTAAAGGTCAACCATACAACCATGGTCAGCCCCAGGGTTGTAAAGGCAAAGGGGAGGTAGATCCACCAGGGCGGGTTTGACTCCAGAACGTTGACATTCATTCCGAAAAGACTCTGCATCTTGGTAAGAACAACTTACGCGGAGATCTTCACCATCACACTCACCGAAACAAAGGTTAATGGGAGAAAGATGAACTGAATCACGCACTCTGTTAGCTGAATATCCCTCAATGTGAGCGAATTACGCACTGTGATCCAGCTGAGACGCTTCATGCTCACACTTGTCGAGGTAGACTTCTGGGCTTCGCTGATGGAGGTCAAATTGAATTCCTAGAGCTTTTGGTCACCGTTGTACTAGTCATGGGGTTTCCAGTCGACTCACCAGCCCAATAAGCTCTTGAGATATGTCTCTTAGGTTCTTAACACCTGTTGCAAGATACTCGTCGAACTCACGAGCCGATGCCCTAAAGCTCTCCAATTCTGCAACGTGCTCCTGACCGTAGAGAGGTATCTTTCTCGCGTCTGGCTTGCAGTCATCAACCACGAACAGTGTATTCAATTCATTGAGGTCGCGTCTCTGTTCGTTGGCAATCTTCTCCACCTGCACCCATAGCAATGCGTCTTGGAGCAGGCGATCAATGACATCATGGTTCTTTCCTCTGGATGCCAAGATTATCGAACGCTGAATAAAGTCTTAGCAAAAGCATCACACCATGTCGTTCGCTTCTAGAAAAACTTGCCATTTCAAACTGATGGTCGTTGGCCCTCTGAAACGTACACATCCATTCCTCCCTGAGAGTCTGCACAAAAGGTGTAAGCAAGTTGCTTATGTTAAACGTGCGCTCTGCATGTTGAGTAGTAGTTATGAGAGCTGTTGACTTTAGGGCAACAGTGGGCTTGTCATCCATAATATACCAGAAATACGACTTCACCATTGTCCATAGGAGCACATGGGATTGACGGAAGAGCTTGATGTTGGACGCGTATGGTTCCGTATCAGGTGACCCACGGAGGTTGCCTCCACTGTCTTGGTATAACCTGGGGCAAATTGTAATGAATCGAAAGGCTATGAAGCCTAGAGGGTGA
This sequence comes from Fusarium piperis, assembly GCA_027886205.1. NCBI lineage: Eukaryota > Fungi > Ascomycota > Sordariomycetes > Hypocreales > Nectriaceae > Fusarium > Fusarium piperis. Next base: position 14,868 of record RZGM01000151.1, on the reverse strand, counting down.
ACATTCAGCTTATCTTTCTACATGCCGCAAGACAGGGACTAGCCCTGCAATATGGACTCACCCTTGAGCTCATCGAACCCGAACGCTTCGAGCTCAGATATTCTTGGCATTAGGATCTGGTGTGGCCTCCAGCCCGAAACATGAGATGGACCTTCCACACGATGCCACCACTGGCAGTAGAGGCCCCGTTGGTCAGTGATCAAAGACTGGCGATCGTTAAGAAGCCTAACATATCCGGGCATGTTAGTACCTGATTGCCCAAGGAAAGGGAATTCCTACAATATGCTTTTTCTTTTTGTGGAATCCAGTTCTCGTCCCTTGGAACGTCCCGGAAATAACAGAAAGTGATTGAAGGTTGTTTTGGATATCTCCCAAGCTTCCAGGTCGCTGGTTGTCATCAGGTTGTTCCCTTTCTTAGTCGCAAATATATGCACGCCGTGATCTCTTAGCACGCCTCTCGCCGTTTCAGTCCATCGAGATGGGTCCACACTCGCTGGAAATACTATTTTGGCGACGTCATAAGTGGTGAATTTCCGAAGAGAGTTCTCCAGGGCAGTCTGGCCTTGGCCGTCAGGAATATCGCCCTTGGCCCCGCTGGCCACAAGCAATTGGGGAATCTCGCAATCAGGTTCACTATCGCGAATAGATGCAGAACTTGATGGACTTAAACAGAGGATGCTTCGCATCCAATTCATGGCCCCCACGTAAGTCAGTGTTGCGAGGTGAAGAGGAGTTTGGCCCCCGCCGTCTATGTGGTTGACCATCTCCTTTGCAGGTGATTCAAGTAGGCGTTTCAGGGCGTGTCCATTTCTGTAACAAGCTGCAATATGAAGGATCGTAGAGTCATACGGAAGACGTTGCCAGGGGTCCAGATTCGTCTCGTTTTGGATGCATTTTTTGTCTACCATGAGGTCGAGCGCGTTGTCGAGGCCCTTCACCACAGCCAAAACTAGTGGACTTTTAAAATTGATCCTGTTGTCATAAATATCCGCACCCTTCTCTAGAAGCATGCTGATACATTCTGTTTGAGGCTCTGCCACTTGTAAAGCAATTTGCAGAGGTGTGTATCCTCCTGGGAGTCGGCAGTTGACATCTGCGCCTTTCTCAATGAGGGCTCGAACAGTCTCAATATTTCCTTTCTCGATAGCAACCTTGAGGTCGGTGGCATCTGGTACGCCAGGGGCCGTTGTTGTAGGCTCGTCCGGGGTCTCGGTCATCGTATCGGCCATGGCTGCCAGCATTGAGAGTGGAAGAAGCATGATTGAAACCCAACTCAGCAAGGCATGAATCAGGCTCAGCTTCTACCCCTGCCACTTGCTGACTTAATCTTGGTTCAGCTGTTCACAGCCTGCATCAACTCCTTGCCAGCCATCAGCCACAGTATGCATGATGAGCCACGACTTGGCATTGGGAATCTTGTAGACGGCAGGGCTCAAAGAATTTTTGTCAAGATCAGAATTATCATTTATTTCTGCTATTGCGAGTTACCATTGTAACATTGGGTCTCAAGTAAGAATGCCCTGCATGGTATGTCGAGGTTAGGAAATCCCAATTATCTGACGCCTCGTGATCACGGTTCACTCCTGGAATAGATAAAAGACTACTATTAACTAACACTTGAGGTCCGAAAAGGAGGTGGTCGGAGCAGCAATCACCATAACCATATAGAGTTGCCAAAGATACATGTTGGTACAAATGAACTCGCAGATTCGTATTAAGTATGTTTGTCGTATCTTGTCGTGGGCCACGCCTAGTCTCTAGACGCCTCGTGGAACGACGTTCTCACCACATCTACTCTCTTTGCAATACCCCGAGATCCATGGCTACCAGGATCGCTCTCCGCATCACTCCCCTTGAGCGACTCAATGATACGCCGCTCATCGCTCTTCCGTCCAGTAGTTGTTTCAGGGCCACTGACGGAAACAACCTGGTGTGTCCTTGTCGTGCCCCTCCAAAAGCCTGGATGGGCACTGGCAGACATATTCGAAAGGTTATATCCCTTGGAATGATCCCCAGGGCCGCTAAAGTAGCCGGAACTCTTCTTCGTAGAGCCGAAAATACGCGGGAACAGCTTTCCCAAGGGTCGTCGAAGTACTGGCAAGCAGGCACTGATGATTCCGAGGTTGGCTTCAATCAAGGTCCACATGCCGCGTTCGATAAAGTTGTAGGTTATATCTTCTTTGTTCTTGAGGGAATTCTGTACGGATGTCGTTCGAAGGATGGATGCGACGGTGACACTGAACAACATGTTAGCCTAGCAACGCATTGTACAAAGGATACTCACAAGCCGCCCAAGAGAAAGACACCACAGAGCATTAGCCTCTCTCGAATATTCATCTGAAGCCGCATAATGGAGCCAATTGGCAGAGTCAAGACCATGATGTCTGTGAGAATGTTCATGACGGCGTAGGCAATCCAGAACTTGTTGGAGTCGATACACTTGGCATCAATCGCCTTGTTCCAGGCACCCTCAATGGGAATACATTGCCAGATTGTTGCACCCACTCCGCCGATACTCCAACTCACAATGATGCCCATGACGACGTAGCAAGCGATGCGGAAATTCTTGGTAGGGAAAAGGCGTAGGTAGAGAAGAATGGCGGCCACCTTGTTGAGACAGACAGTCACCTTGTAGGGAGTCTGCGCGATGAAGAACATCTTGAGAGCTGTGCGTAATTCTTGTTTCTCGAGATCGACTTTGTGCATTCCGTATCCGTTCTGTACAGCTAGCTGCATGGCAGTAGAAACGATGATCGACGACAGCTGCCAACATGGTTAGATGTGAGATTTAAACAGACAGATTCGATTCGGCTTACCAGTGACACAACGATAGCCGCATCATCAGATCCCAGCTTGTGCATGAAAAAACGCGTGGAGCACCTGGCGATCACAAACAGGCCTGCGACGATGATCATCACCAAAGACGTGATGTATAGCTTCCAGCCCTGGTTGTCGACCCCGTCGGCGGGGAACCCCATACCGTGAGCACCCATTTTGATGCTGTTGAGTGAATTGAACTCGAACCAGAGGTTCGATTTGACAGTGTCTCAAGTTCATATATGAATTCTTCGGGGGGTGGAGTGACTCCCATCTTGGCCATGGTGCCATCAATGTGTATTCGCCTTCCTCTAGTTTCACCCAAGGAACGAGTCGGATGGGATAGATTGGCATCTTCCTCTGAACCCGAGGCCACATCCGCCCTTGCAGAAGCAGGCACCTCTTTACCGAGCATCCCGCCCTGGCCTCAGCGTCGGCTTTCGCGTGGCACAGCGGAAATGACTGCCCAAAGAGACAAGGGACCCTCTTTTTGACAAGGGGTCAGCTGCCTGGTGTTCATGCAGCAGTGTGGCACGACTAGACGGCGGTCGTTCGAGTAGAATGACATTGGTGGACTATGGAATATGTCCCTGCTATCATCACCGGCTCACCGGGTCTGTAATCACGCATATGAATGCCAAGTCGACTGACATGACACGTTGGGAAAAGGGAGCGACATAACCCTTGTGAGCTGAGACAGGGACAACCTTGGGTGTAGCCATGTAGCTGGAGCCCGCTCCCGTGGTCTCGGATAGAGCACTGATACTGACGCACGTGGCTATCTGACCTGGAGGACGATAAAGCCAGCTCATTCCCGTCGAGTCAGAGTTCTTCGGTAAGCGACTCAAAGATGCTCTTCACAACCCTTGCCCTATGGGCCAGCCTCGCGGCTGCTGCCCCCGTGTGCGACACGTCCAACTTCATCACTGTCGACACGTCCAACGGTCCCATCACGGGTCACCTCGCCGACAACTCGGCGTGCGTGGTTGAGTACCTGGGCATCCCGTACGCAAAGCCCCCCGTCGGCAAGCTGCGCTTTGCGCCCCCTGAGCGCTTCAACTCTAGGGAGCCCTACAAGGCAGAAAAGTTTGGCTATGATTGCCCCTTGTCGCCTAGCAAGAAGGTGAATTATCCTGACATGACGCCTCAGGCGCAGGATATTATTTCCTACTTTGCCAGCAACGCCGGCACTCCTCAGAGCGAGGACTGTTTGACTCTCAACATTTGGTCCAAGGCGACTACCAACTCTGCCAGAGTAAACAAGCCCGTGCTGGTCTTTTTCTACGGCGGACGTAAGTATCCCATGGCCTTTGATTTAGTTTATTCTGAAGTAAACTGACAGCTTAGGCTTCGCTATTGGAAACACCAACAGTCCTTTCTACAATGGCAAGTACTTTGCCGATGCTGAAGACATTGTTGTCGTCACTGTCAACTACCGGATCAACATCTTTGGCTTCCCTGGAGGCCCTGGAGAATCCAACCTGGGCCTGCGCGATCAGCGTGCTGCCGTAGAATGGATCCGTGACAACATCTGGCGATTTGGCGGCAACCCTACCAAGATCACCATTGCTGGCCAGTCTTCTGGTGGTGTGGCTGTTGACTACTGGACCTACGCCTACAAGCAGGATCCCATTGTCAACGGTATCATTGCCCCATCCGGAAGCGCCTTTAGCTTCCCCGTCAATGCCGAGGGTGTCCCTGAGAAGAACTGGAACACGGTTGTCTCTGCTGTCGGATGTGGAGATGCCAAGGATGTCATGGCCTGCATGCGTGAGGCCGACTGGAAGGATATCAAGGCGGCCGCCGCCACTGTCAGGCCTGCTTCGAGCTCTAGCGTCCTTCGGTCCATCCCTCCCTTCTACCCGAAGCCCGACGGCAAGATTGTCTTTTCCGACTATGTCAGCCTGACCAAGGCTGGCAGCTTTGCCAAGGTTCCCATTCTTATGGGCCACAACCACAACGAGGATGGATACTACCGTATTCCCGCCTACGGCAACGGCGCCACTCCTACAGACGCCCAGGTCACTTCTTTCCTCCTCGAGTCTTTCACCTGTCCCGTATCTTACCAGGCCAAGGCTCGGCGCGACCACGGTGTATCCGCGTGGGCCTATCGATACCTTGCTGACTGGGATAACACGCGTCTGTTCCCTACCAGCGGAGCCTACCACGGTGTGGATCTGCACATGATCTTTGGGGCTTCTGGAGATGTCAGCGGAATTCAGCCGTCGGCCGACCAGAAGAAGCTTACCAAGATTATGCAGCACGCCTGGTTCACTTTTAGCGACAATCCTACCCTGGGCTTGACTCAACTTGGATGGCCGCAGTTTGACCCCAACGGCAAGACTCTGATCGAGCTGGGCAAGGGCACCAAGCCTGCTGTTAGCTTGGTGAAGCCATCGGTTTATGATGCGCCCTGCTCTACGATCACAATGGGTGCTCTTGGGACTTCCTCATAAGTCTGCAGAGTCCTTTCCAGAAGCTCGAGGCTGAGTTGCATTCGATATCAAGATTTCATGCGTGCAGTGTTGGGAATCCTTTGGTTATATATACATGCTTTCTCACATGGTGTTTCAAATATAAATCACGTCACGCAACCTATCCATCCTGCTTCATTTTCCATGTGTCTCATCTGACGCGGAGTGGTCATTCCGTCAGTAAGGGTTCTAACTACATCTAACGCAGAAAGAGCATGAGGCCTCTGCCAAGACTTTGTCAATCCTTGGAAAGTCCTGACAATTCAACCAGGCAAGCTAGGGTGCAAAATGGCTCACTGTGATCGACAAACACTTTACCTTGTAGGTAGGGGATGTGGTCATATGGCGGGGCACAACTCAGGGGCATTATCCGGGAACTTGGTAAGTCCGACTTCACGGTTCGCCTAACCCCCTCTCATTTACCGATATGAGCCAGGATCAGTAATGTCCAGGGTAGAGCTGGGATGAAAGCCTTTGAGCCGCGGTCCATCGGCTTTCGGTAGATGGGTTGGATCCAGACTGGCGGGCCTGAGCATAGGGACATCACTTCGATTGACGAAGGGCAGGCTGGAATGTGCTTGTGGAGCTAACATCAGAAGAGTACTCATGCATTTTGCATTTAAGCAGTTACCTAAGTATATGGCTAACCCTGATAGCATGAAGACAAAGCTCGCTGGATTAACCGGCATGCAGAGCACCTCTCAAATCCCCTAGCGAGACCTCATTAAGGGTTCGGCTAATCTGCACTAAATGAACCGACTCTTTGGTTGAAGCTGACCGAGCCTATCGGTGATCTCGGGAGACTGTAGCCTCAGCCGTCGTACAGACGAAACGTCTCCTAGGTGCAAAGAGACGGATCATGAGTGACCCTCGACGCTGAACGTACGTATCCAAGTGTCAAGGGTAGGTGTGGACGCATTAGATGAAGGACATGTGCTGCTTGCTACGACATTAGGTCGAAGGATAACCATGCGCAGTTGCCCTGGAGGATATTGGTGTTAGTGCGCCTGCGACCTAACTTGGCCCTTTACTCAAATTGAACTTTCACAAAACGGGAAACGCCCTTGATATCGATCTGTGGAACTTTGCATAGGATTGATGACGTCCAACTGTGGCTCAAGATGGATCGGTGTTCCATGCCACTAATCAGCACAGCGTGCTACCCTGCGCTTAGTCGTGCGCAGGGAGCGCATGGCTTAGACCGTGCTGTTACATCCGGGCGAATCATCTATACACCTCAGATTTGAACATGGGGCACTTCTAGTAGACTGGGGTCTCTTTTCCGAGACGCACATTTCCTTTGAAGGAATGGTCCAAGACAAGTATTGGTTGCTGATATGTGACGCTTCAACCCAAGCACGTTTGCTAATACTGTTTGTGGAAAGCCCGAACTACCTCCTCCATAGCAGCTCAAGGGCAGAATAGTGTCAGCAGTGTATCTATTTCCGTGGCCACTCTACAAGGTGATGTCATTCTTCTACAGCGTTAGTTGCCATTTGATCCTGTCTACTAACCACAAGTACATGTCCTCATGCGCTTGTGAACTGCCTGAAAGCATTTGCGCAGGCCAAGATCCCACACTTTGCCCACAATTTCAACATCTAGAATATCCTCCCGTAGTGCCCTGCTGAAATGAGAACCCCAATAAGCTTAGCTGAGAACGTTCAAGATCAATGAGGGCCGCCGAACCGACCAGCACGCCTGTCTTCAGACAGACCCTCGTCGTTATCAGCTCTGTTGCCACGTGTACCGTCCCCTCCAGATTGACAGCACCGGTGGGAGGCTTGCGTAGTTGAAGGCTGAGGTTGAGACGTGTTCGAGCCAACAAGCGGCTGCGGCTGACGGCTGCGGCTGACGACTGGTTCTGTTTGTGTTGGTGGGACCATTCGAAAAATCTGGCCCAGGCTTTTGTAGGTTGGCCACAGCCAGCCAGTCCAGACTTTCATACTTTCCAGTGTGACCGAAACGAAGCTGATTCTGTTCATGAAGCATCCAGAAGGGGACAAGCATGTTCAAACCATCGCCGTGGAAGAGTAACCCGGAACCGTCTAGAGTGGTGCATCTTGTGGCTGCTACAAAGTTGTCATTAGATGGAACCCGTTCCTGTAGAAGCGACTAAAGCTGAGGGTTGAGGCGAGGCCCAGACTGTTGAACTGCCTGTCCTGGGGGAGGTGGGCCAGAGCGAGCGGGCCTATAGCTTCCATCGAGTTGGTTCTTTGGCTTTGATGACCCGGGGTTGCCAAAGGGGCTTCTCTCGCCGGGCGCCATCTTGAGCGAGATACCAGCAGACAGCGGGAGACGTCGCCTGCCAAGTGGCGTGGCGTTTTATTCTGCTTTATCAGGTTGTGAGAAGAGTTGGAGAAGATAATTGGAAGAAGTGCAGGAAGATAACATGAAATGCTGAAAGCCTAGATATAGTTGAGCCAAGTTGGCCCCTGAGCAGAATCTGTTGGTTTATGCAACGGTGAATGATATCAGTAAACAAGTTGAGTCCAAGCCAAGTGAGTTAATAGATAAGCCCATAATTTTGAATAATCGCCATGCGCGGGACGACCACACAATTGCAAATGATCAGTATGAAGCCATATATTCTAAATACCTACTAAAATATCTATCGTACGCGGTTATCCCATCAAGGGCCGGCCTTCAGCTATAACAAAGAACACGACCTCAACACTTCATAGCATCATATCTCAATGCTAACACCGTGGGTAAATACCTAACTAGCATTGTTTCATAGTCTTTTTAATCTGCCAACTGTTTCTTCCAAGACGTTTGCACGTATTCTTCCACTCGGCTATGGCAAGGCGTCATGCGATTCGATCGACGCTCTTCTAGCTGCGGAACAACAACCTGACGACCGAAATTGCGTATGTCTGAATCGATAGTCGACACAGCTTTATGGCTCAGATGGGAATGTTAAATAGTTCATCATTCAAGCTGATTGCAGCTTGTTGTCCATCGATATGCAACGAGAACAAATCATCAATGAAGTTACTCTCTCTACTGAACCGCCGCAATCTCCCCTCAATGAGAGTCGTTTGTTCAAAAGACGGGACACACACCCTAGAGAGGCACCAAAAAGAGGTTGCGTACAAGTGACAACATTAATGACAAGAATGCACCATCTTTATTCCTGCCTGAACAACTGAGCCACAATGAAAAAAGACAGGGAAAAAAGGATGTGAACAGTGTTTAGGCCGAAGTTACTCGTTCTTGCCCGTGACAGGAATTCAACGAGTATAAAGTCGATAGATATCGCTCGAGTATTGACTCTTTCCTTCCTTCTCATCACACTCGCATCTTATCACACTCGCAATATCAAGCCAGACCTGTTTTCGATTCTCAACATCAGCAACCACTTCAAAATCCCCATACGCCCTGCAACATGCGTCACTTCACTTTCCTGTCTGTTCTGCTCTCATTCGGGGCTTTCGCCGCCGGCGTAACCGCCGCTTTGCCAGATGATGTCTCGAACGCAACGACCAATAGCCAGGGAAAAATCAGCATGACTGGTCGTGCCGCTCAGGACCTCAGTAGGAAATATTTCATGAGACCGGATGGCACAGAAGTTGAGCCGCAAGACTTTATCTGCGAGGCATACTCCCTCCTCGGAAAGGTTGAGGAGTCGTTTCGCTCAAACCCGCCCTATCTTGCAGATATCTTTTTTTCCGGGTCGTTCAAGAAGAAGATTAACGATATGGATGAGAAGTGCATGGAAGACTTTTCAAGCAATGAAGAAAAGTGTGTAGCTTCCCTGGCGGTTTTGTCTTATATCCGTATGAGTCTCGGTGTTCAGTACATCGCTGTTGTCTACGAGCAACAGTGTATTGATTCTAAAGAACCTATCCAGAAGGCGCTGACGAAGCCCGAGATGTGCGGAGAGGGATGGAAGCATGGCCAGACCTATGTCGTGATGCGAGAAGACATGAAAGAAGAGGTACTTCGCAAGATTCTGAAGGGGGCGTGATGGGAGACTATGGGGTAATGGTGCGTTGACAGATTCATTTAGTTTGTTTTATTTAGATTGGCAGTAACAATAAATTTCTACCTCTACACACAGGACTTCACTAACCGCGGATCCTTCTTCCAGTCCGATCACATCGTGGGGTATCAAACGACCGCGTGACGATGGCCTTGATTAGAGGCAGCTATTCATCAAGCACTGGAATAATGCCAATGAGGAACAAAGTGTATTAGCACCATTCCTAACCGACTGTAAACAGAGAACGCCGTTATTAACAGTCATGATCAACTGGAGTGGCTCGTTGACTGAGTCGTTGTGGATCTCTGGGGTTGATCGATCACGACGCTTCTACGAGATTACCGAAAACACGCTATTCTCGAGGCTCTAAATGCTTCCGTTTGTTGACCTCGTGTCTCGTAGAAACGCGTCTGTTTGCACTGGCGTCTGTTTGCCTGAGGCCACAGTGCAACTCGCCCAAGCTTGCACTGCACTGCACCAGCAGCTCTCACCCGCCTCGACTCTCCGAGGTTCATCTCTTCTTTTCCCTCGAGTAACCTCAATTTCTTCCATCAACAACCTTTTCACAATATCCCCTCAGCTTCTTGCATCGCCCACACTCACATCCCTCGAACTAAGCAGCTCAATATGGCCCCTGCTATTGAACGTCGTCGCAGCATGCGAGCCCCGGCGCATGTTTCCTACGATATGACGAGACGCCACAGGCGCCGCCGTCAGATCAAGAGCCGAGAAGGCGCCTCTAACATCAATCGGAATGAGCTAGACAGGGAGAAGCAGTCTGCAACCATCGCGAATCAGTCCCTCGACGGAGTGAACACCAACAAGAGCACGAGCGGCACCCGCAGCAGTCTGCCCGGCATCAGCGATCCCAAGAGATCAACCAGGATTCGAGTCAAGGTCAGCCCTCGGTCCTCCAGCTCTTCTTCCGAAGATCTGAGCACGAGCTCATCCCTTACTACCCCTTCGACTTTGCCGCGATCATCTTGCCTCAAGGGCCGCAAGTCCACTCTGACTGCGGCACCAAAGCATCTGCAACAAACCTCTTCATCCCCCCTTCGAGAGACTCGCGCACGCCTTTCGGTGGAGGAAAGTCATGACCAAGTTCACTCATCTGGACCTCAGGTACGTCGTGTTCTCTTTCTTCAAAGCAAATACAAGCTGACAGAGGCGGGGCCAACAGGGACAGAGTGATTACCTTCTCGAAAGCGCCCAAGCCATCACCGACGCTTTGCGAAACCACCTCGCGCTCCTCGCCCAGGAATCTTCGGCCATGCAGAAGCAGCACAGCGAGACCAACGCTGCACTCGTCTACATGAAGTCCCAAGTCCGCTCCCCCGCGGCTCTCTTGACACGCATTTCTATGCTCAAGAAGGATCTGCCGGAGATGCTTGATGAGCAGGTTGAACTGTACGAGTCTCAACAGAAGTTTCACAAGCTCAAAGCAAAGCTGGAAAGCATCTCTATGGTGGGTTTCACTGCCTCTGAGCAAGACCTCATGGCCCGTCAGAGAGGGCTCGACGAGCGCATCAAGGCGACCCGCGAGGAACTCGCCGAGGCCGAACGCGACTTGCTTGGCGTTGGTGATGCTCAACTTCACATCAAAGGCGAAAAGGACAAGTTGGACGACCTCAAGGCCCAGCACAAAGAGCACCTCGAAGGAATGGAGTGGTGGGATGTCATGGCTCGTCTCATTGCTGGTGGTCCTCAGTGCAACTGGGACATCACCGACCTAGTCAAGATCTCGCAGACCTTCATCACCTACATGGAGCCTCGAATGTCCGAGGAGTCGTCCGAGTCTTCTTGAAGCGAGTATGATGGATCTGGTGTTTGATTGGCATGGAATGTGGAATGTGCCTTGTCTACTTGGAATGGCTGGGGACGGATTGTAGGATTGGTTCACATGGAGGAAATACTGCGAAGGGACTGGTATCGAATGATTGCGACTGGTGTTTTCGGCGTTGTCTAATACCCATGTACCTACTTTTGCGAGCTATGAATGATCTCGGGACTGTAGACTGTACGTCTTGGTTTTCCACTTTACAGGTTTGAAGCTGGTTGACGGTGAAGCTTACGGGTTCTTTTGTCTCCCATCAAAGTAATCTAGGGTGCATTTAGCCCTCGACGGATCCATCCCCGACACCTTTCAGCTTGAACCGAGCTCTGAAGCACCACCCCATTCTGGCACAGAATATGGGCTTTGGAGATTATAATATTCCGGCGCCAACCTGGTACCACAGAAGAGGTTGGTTTTATGGTATTTTGCTAGGTAGACAAAGAAAGATGCCATGGCGTGGCTGAACACTGTTCTTTGTTGGCGAGTTTACTCGTTTTTTTCTGGCCAGGGAGTTTGGCACGGGAGCAAAGAACATTACCGCAACGTCATGGCGGCATTGAAATCTTCTACCATAGAATATTGTGACTGCCTCAACATATTTGAATTATACCATACTGTATATCTGCATAGAGCTAGTTCCATGAACTTCGCAAGTGGGCATGCGCTTGATAACTTCCGGTATGCATTCTAGGAATAGCCTATATGGAGGAAGCATGCTACGGCACTGACCTCTCCAGGTGGTTGGGCAAAACAGGAGGTCAAAAGGTCATGCTAGGGGGTATCACGTGTCTCATTGCACCACTCTCAGCTTCTGAACGAATGGGGACCCACAGTGGCACACCACAACATGAGCATCTTCACTTGAACTATACCATCACCCTCTTCTCCATGACATGCATTGACATGATAAATATTTAAGACGTGAAAAAGGCAAAAAGAAAACTGTGCGACCACGCCAGGATTCGAACCTTTTTGTCTCGTTAGTCTTGCGTTCGAACCTGGGCGATGTCCAGTGGAACCAACCTGGAATCTCTAGAGAATTTGCGAGTTGTAGACCGAAATCTAGCGCCTTAGCCATTAGGCCACGCGGCCTTGGTTGAGGTTTTAGCCAACTTGTCACGGGTTTCGTGCCAGGACTGGGAGTGTCCGAAACGAAGCAAGGTCAGTCTCACGAAACCATTTGCTAGGCACGAGGAATTTTCGAAGCTAAGGTGAGTACATGAGCCATTTTGGGACAGTTACTGGGGCTCCTTTGGCAAAAGCTGTCAGAAATGTAATCTGGCGCGATGTTTGGCCGTGGCACATGACAACGAAGGCTTGAGGCAAGACGAATGCTCCCATAGATATGATTGTGCACCTTGGGGATTGATAAAAGTTTCTTCGTATGAGATTGAACTCGAATCATACAACACAGTCGAAAGGCCGTTACCAGTCTGTGGTGGGGTGATGAGGCCACTTGTAGAGTGGTTGATCTGGACACGATTCCAGAAGATCCCTATAATCTCCAAGAACCTCTTTCCACTCCCTGCTACCCGGGGCTATGGATCGAAACCCATCATCATCTGCTGGCTCACGGCTGAGAATGAAACACTCCTTGTCGCTGTGGCCGTAATGGGCAAAATCCCCGCAGGTAATAAAATTGAGTGAAGGTGGTCCTTCAGGTCCAAACGCCCACTTGGCGAGTGAGATGAATGACTCCTGAAGCTGAAAAGGTCGTGCAAGCTGCACATCCACTTGCCGTGTGTCCTCTACAGAGCTCTCGGAAGTAGAGTCTGTCAAGATATCAGATTCCGTGTGTTTGGATATATCAACAGCTTGACCATCCGGGGGAGACCGACCTTCTTCGTTCAGCGACCTCGTGGATCTTTGTTCGTCTTCTGTTTTGAGACGCATGTGGAGGACCTGGAGTGACGAAATGGGACCGAAATTATTGAGCACCTTGGGCTATCGGTGATAATCTGTAAGCCTCTTGAACATAAAAAATGTGCGGATAATCTTACCACTTTTTCTGGCTCACAACCCAATCCAAGGCACTTGAGATGTAGGTTTGAAGAAGGATTCTGAGTTGGAGCCTCTCCATCACCATCCCGATCCGATTCCTCTTCATTCCAGACAAGGGTATTGTCAATTACCCCATCGTATTGCGCGAGTCTCTGCAGAGTGTCCCTGTGTCGAGAAATATGTCCACATGGCGGCAGGATCCCGATCAATTCCTCAAAGCTCAGGTACAGCTTTTCAAGACCTGAGAAGGAATCCAGAAAACCCCAGAGAGTGCTGAGTCGTGGGGGATCTGGCCTGTGACCGTGGTCCTCGATCTCCAGCTCCTTCAATTTGAGATCAATGTTGACTTTCGGGGCATACTCAAGAAAGCTTGTCCACCATGGACATGATCGGAGTGTTAGCGATCGAAGTAAGCCAACGTTCATTTCGTCGATCAAGCCCGGTCCAACGCGTACATGTGAGAGTGAAAGCTTGCTCAAGGCGTTGAAAATGGGTCTCGGACTTGTAGTAAGCAAGTGCCTGTTCCAAATGCATGCAAAGAATCCGGCCCTTTTGTCCCCATTCCTTGAGCTCTCCACCCTGTCGTCATCGCTGTCGGTCGCCCAACCATCGCTGGCGCTGTCACTGTCACTGTCAGGGTAGCCGTTTATCTCACTCACCCTTTCCCAGTCCAGCAGATCAATTTCGACTTCCTGGAGATGTTGAGAGTTTTTGATAATAAGGCGACCTAGCTCTAGAAGGCAGGCGGCGTTGGGTCCCTTCCAGGAAAGACTCTTGAGTTGGCGAAAGTTGGGGAGACGCATGGGTTCGCAAGCACCGCGAGGGCATGCAGGGTCTGTGATAAGACGGAGAGACTGGATCGTAGTGTGCTTTCTCCCGAGAATGCCCTTCTCCGTCAGAATCTGTTCGGGGACGCAAGTGCCCATTTCCCAGCTGGCGATGATGTTAGGCAAGTACTCTTGTATGACATTCGACTCTCTTTGTTACCTGAAACTCTTCAGCTTTCGAAGCTCCAAGAGTTTGATGACTGAAACGCCGTGATATTCCAAATTCTCGAAACGTTCCTCGCCTTCGTCCATGTCTAGACGCCACCTCAGATGCCGGCGCATGGTATACAAGTGAGGACAAAACAGATGTCTTTCCTGTCCTGACTCGGGGATGAAATGAAGTTGAGATGCCATCATGGCTGCTGCCTTTGGGAAACTCGAGCGAGTGGCGTCATCCAAGTGAAAATCATCGGTCAATGTCACGGCAATAGAGGCCAAGAGAGTCCTGAGAACAGAGCCTCGTGTTTCGGTAGAGACCAGAGACAGTGACTTTATATCATCTTTGCTTAACTGTAAGAACTTGGAGTCAGCTATCATACTCATTGGTGGTGGCTTCGAAGAGTTATTCCGAGGCAGCGTCTGGTTGACACACCAATGCAATCACCATTTCAAGCGGCACCAGCGGGAGTTTTGACAACATGGTTAAGGCATTCTCTAGGAGACTCCGTTGGCAACAGATGCAACGTCAGAGAAGAGGTGACTATCGAGACGGAAGAATAATGAGTGATGGAAGGCGGGGGAGTTTTATCCGCTTGTGGCGTTGTGGTAGTGCGTTGCGTCATGATTCAATCACTGTTCTCCCCGTGAGCCTCTGATAGGTCAGGCCGGGATGGTGTTGTGAAGGAGGGTGGCTGGCACGCTATCGTAATAAAACTTGGCACACCAAAGGCCCCGGACCCCGCCCGCACCCTTGCACACACATACAGCTGC
>RZGM01000150.1:0-55186 GCA_027886205.1 Fusarium piperis | reverse complement strand
TAAAGGTTTAATAAAAAGTTTATTAAAATAACCCTAAGTAAAGTCTTATATATAACTTAATAATAATATAATATATAAATATAATAAGTATATAATAAAATTACTAAATTATATATTTTTATATAATTTAAATATATCTTTTTCTTAAGGTATTTTAATAATAATTATTATTTTTATTATAAAGTTATAAGTAATATTTTTCTTTTTATAATTTATTATTTTTTTTTTCTTTTAATTTCTTATTATTAGTTTTTTTCTTTTTAAAGTTCTTTTTTAAGTTTTTTAATATTATATTTAAACTTAGTTTAATTAATACTTATATTTTTTTCTTTTATAATTTAATTATTATATTATTCTTAGAATTACTTTTATATTAAGCTTATAAGAGTTTTTTTAATTTCTTATCTTTATATAATTATAAGAGTATATTATTTTACTTAGGTTAGGTTTTCCTTAGGTTTTAATAATAGTTTTTAGCTATTATTAAAATTATTATATCTTAGTTTAATTACTCTTAGTATCTTAGTTATTTAAGTATTAAGGTTCTTATTAATAATTCTTACTTATCTTTTATCTTTTTAAAGTAAGTTTTATTTTAAAAATTAATATATTTTATTTTAAATATTATATTACTTTTTCTTATATTTATTAGCTTAATATTTTTATTTATAATAATAATAATATTTAATTAATTCTCTTTATTAATATATAGCTCTAAGTTTTATTAATCCTTTATAAGTTTTATAAGATATATTAACTTATTATATATATTCTTAGTTAATATTAAATTAAGGTCTTTAATTATTTCTTTTATTATTCTTAAGATTTTAAAGTTTCTTTTATAAGAATTATTAATTATTAATTTTAATTATTTTTTTAATATAATTAAAAAGGTTATTAAGTTATTTTTTTTATAAATTTTAACTTATATTTCTTTTTTAAATCTATTAAAGAAAAGTAATATAAGGGATTATTAATCCTATTTAAGCTTTAAGGCAAATTAAAGGTATTTTATATTATACTCTAAGGCTAATTAGTTTTATATAAGTAATTTAATTTCTTATTTAGCTTATATTTTTTATTAATTATTTTAAAGGCTTATTAAAGGGCTATTTTAAACTTAATATAATTACTATAAATATCCTTAAAATATAATAAAAGTTTATATATTAAGGTATTAAGGTATTTCTTTATAATTTATTAAAATTATATAATAATGTATTTAATAAGTTATTTTATTATATATTAAATATAATTAGACTTTAGATTAAATTAAGTTAAGTAATATATTATAAAGACATAAAGCTATATTAAAAAGGTTAATAGCTTATATATAATATTATTAAACTTCTTTAATAATTCTAGCTTTAAGATTTCTTTAATATCTTTTCCTTTTATAATAGTAATTATTATATTTAATATTATTTAAGGTAATATAAGTAATCCTCTAAATAAGAGCTATTAATATATAATAATTATATAATTAAAGTATTAAAGTAATATAATTATAAGTTCTTAAGAGATAAACTATAGATTTATATTAATAATAAGATTAGGCATATAGTCTTAAATATTAAAATATTATATTTAATAATATACTTAAAGGTACTAAGTATAACTAAGTTATATTAATAGCTAAGTAGCTAATATATAAGAAAGTACTAAAGAGTATATATTATATACTATTATTTATTTATAGGATTAATAAGGTAAAGGGAGCGATATTAGTCCTAGACTATATTATTCCTAGATTGCTATTAGTCCTTTATTTATTAGTCTCTCTAGGGTAAGTATTTCTACTTAGTTAATGCCTTATTTTACTAAGCTTCCCCGCCTAGGGCTATGTTATGGTTATGATATTTATCTCTTTATTAATAAGTATATAATTTATTATATAGGCTAATCTTATAATATTATCTTTATATATAATAAGCTTATTCCTTTAAGCTTTAAGATCTAGGTTATAGCTTAATATAGCTTTTTTATTTATTAGCTTTAATATATAAAAGACTTATTATATAATATTATAGCTATCTCTAAGAAAAAAGCCTTAATTACCTTAATAATTAATAATAAAATAATCCCTTTTAATAATATATAAATTATAATTATAGCTCTTATAAATATACTTTAAAAAAAAGATATTATATATTTATAAATAACTTCTTTTTATTAATAAATCTCTTTTATAACTTTTATACCTATAGATATAGGGCTATAAGTATAATATATCTTAATTATAATATTTATAAAAAGCTTAAAAAATTAAATAAAGAGATTATAATAAGAAATATAAATATAGCTTTAATAAGCTTAAAGCTATCTTAATAACTAATAATAAAGTAATTAATCTTAGATAAGATTATATATAAATCTCTTATTAATTTATCTCTTAATTAAATTAATTAAATTACTTAAAAAAATAATACTTTTATATTATTTTTATTTATTATATTTATAAGTAATAAATATATTAAGATATAAAAAAAAAAGCTATTTATAAATTACTTATAAGCCTAGCTAATATAATATTTTTTTAATAATAAAGCTATTAAGATAATTTTAATCTTAATAATAATTATTAAGTATAATAAAGAGATAAATTATATTAACTAAGGTAATTAATTAAGGTTATATATACCTTATAATTATTATATTTACTAAGGCCCTTAATAAGCTTTAGCTTAATTATTTCTTCTTAAAGTTACCCTTATAAATTCTTATTTATTATAGCTTTATGCCCTCTAGCTAAATTAATAATAATATAAAATTAGATAGAGTAATAAGAGTATATTTATAACGCCTTATTTAATATATATTATTAAGAAAGCTAGGCAAAGAAAAGAAATAAGCTAGGGGATAAATTCAACGAGGATAATCCTTAATAATACTAAAATCACTATAATTAGGATATTAACCACGTTAATCAGGGCCATTGCTCTACTTACTTAGCTTATTAGGGCTTCCAGTAAGGTCAAATATAGGCAAAAAGCCAGAAAAAGAGGCAGCCAAAGGAGGCCAACGGGCCGCCGAGGAAGAAGCCATTCAGACGGCAAACCCGGTATAGGTGTATTATTTATGATATCGCGATTTATAATAGCTAAAATTACTAGGACTTCTATTATTACCTAATTTAGCAGGCCTTATATATACCTTTCATTTGCTGCATTTTAATTAGCCCCACCCCCCCTTGTGACCTGGTTGCAGTCTTATGCCGACTAAGGAGATAGAAGGTGCATAACCACGACTATCGTTATGTAGACATCTAAGGATTATGAATTACACCATTGACGCTATGTCTGGCCGTAAATTAAATGGGTTGATGAATTAAGATATGTAAAACCGAACAAAACTATACCTCTTAGACGCGGCAAGATGACGCTAGGCGCGGGTTTGGATCTCATGATTATAGTCGCCTGGCGTCTATCCATTAAGTCTAATTCACCACGAATCTATCGGTAAGAAAAAGAAGATAATATAAGAAAGAAAGCTAGAGAAGAAGAAAAAGAAAAGATAGGTAATATCCAAAACTCTAAGTTGCAATCAGGTCATGATTCGTAATTCCGTGATGGTCATCTTGCGTGTCGTGGGACTAGTGAACGTCTCTAACGTGAGACCATGTCTAAGCGTGTCTGGTTGCTGTATCCACCGAAACCTCATGTCTATGAGCTTGGAAAGCTGCTCACTGAATTAAGGATAGGTTGATGGAAGAAAAGAAACAAGAAAGAGCGCAAGGAAACGTGAGCTGGTCATACAGTATCATCTATGAGTGAGGGTGATGTCCCAAAATAAAGTCTGGATTCTAGGGACGGGGTTAGTGGTGCGTCTATCTAATCACCGTCGGAGCTCCATTCGGTTCTGGAAGAAAAGGAAGCATCGACGTTGAACAAGGGTCGCGAGCGTATAGGCGTAACACTTCGATTATCGACATCCCGACGGGCTCGTAGCTGTGCCGACATCGAGTGATCAATTCGGCGACGACTAGCAGACTGACCAGCCAGAGACAGGCGAGAGGGGATAGGAGTGTCGTCCCAAGTCATATGGGGATTCCCATGTCTCATAGAGTTAACCGTGGGCTCGTGTCGATGGCTAAGAGAGAAGTTCGGTTGGCCGAAGTTATCATCACTAAGGTTCTAACTACTCGTGCTTGGGCTAAGACCCGAGCCTTGTCGAGATGGTGGAGGTAGAGGCGGCATACTAACCTATTTTAAAGATAAGTATGGTGGAATAAATGAAAGAGGACACTATTTGTATATACTACGATGAAGTCCTATCGGACTTATTCTATATTGATAGGTGCGCTTTGCGCCTTGGTCTAGACTATCCCCTAGGCGAGCTTAGCAAATGAGCTCTCATCGACATGCTTAAACGCGGGAAACAACGCAAAGGCTATGAAGTTATCTCGAATATGGGCACGAATATTCTCGTCTTTCGTCTAACGCCCGGTGTTAAGTTTAGCTTTGAGTTTTGGCTTACCCTTAGCGTCGACTTCGCCAGACAAGTTCAACGGCTTCTTCACCACCCATAGTTTTAACATAGCGATTATTATGTTAGTGTAGATGTTCTGAATGAAAAAGAAACCATGCCTATCGGACCTATCGCGTGTACGGCGGAAGTCGATGATGTTACGGACGTGGTGGAAGATGGCTCTGAACGACGTGGCGTCCAGCCGCACGAGTAGTTCTTGCTGGAGGAGAGCTTGGTTTCCCGGGGCGTCAATTTTCTAGACAAGATTCATAATATCAGAACGATCTTCGGCGAGCTCGATGGCCCAGGGCTAGGGTCAAATAATCAGCATTATTCAGTGTCTGCCAGCTGCTGCCGGCTGTCACCGTGTAAGTCATATATCTTGAAGCCGGATTTGTCCCACTTATACATCCGATTTTGTACCCACCACCCGGTCACCTTCCCTTACCTTCCTCACCGAGCACTCGATTGTTAACGCGGAAGGAGCTCACTAGCGCAAGTGACTAATTTACCAACGCGCATAAAGAAAAACGAAAAAAATTCAAGTGTCAATTTTCATTATCCATTAGTAGCGCCAGACCGCAATATTAGATTCTTTTCGTCATTTTAGCTATCTACGAGTATGAGCCGGCCTCTACAAATATACCGCTGTTGGATTATATTTAATGAAGCGTAGGATAGCCCTTAGCAAGAGAGAGGGAGCACCCGACTAGGGAGTCTCGAGATGCCTCCACGCGGATATATCAAGAGGCTTCCGCCTCTGCGCATGGCTAGGATAGACTTAAGACACTCTCGCTTGAGACTCCGTCGATAGCCTGCCCGTCAGTCTGTCTATTAGCCCGCTATCACCTCTTCAGACGACGCCGACGTCTCTATGGCGGACGCCCATGCACCTATCTTTGATGATGGTGGGGACGATTACGGTGGCGGTAATGTAGACCGAACTCACCTTGACCTGGAGCAAGACATCGACGCTATGATCGAGAATGACATGCAGCAACTTGATCTCATAGAGGCGCACGCGGGTATTCCTAAGATTGACCGCACACTCCCCCCCTCTGGCTTCAACGAATCGGAATTTCTCGCAGCTGCCGACTACGATGATTTGATCTACGACGAGGTTGACGACGACAAGGTTGATGACGATGAGGTCGAGTTTATCACAGAGTAAGCATCTGCTCTATTATTAATAACGATGCCCACGCCTAATATGCTAGGGCTAAGACGAGCCTCTGCTATGGCCATGGAGAACAAGTCGGTTTTGGTTTAATATGTTCCGAAAGAGCACCTTTGTCTGTCTGATTTTGAGCTCGCTCTGGGACTCATGGCCCACGTCATGGGCACTAGCAATCGAGACTAGTCTATCCTTCGAGAAGTTTTCTGTCTGCCACTTAGCCCCGATGATACCTAACCTTCCAGAACCATATCAGCCTTGCCAAAGGCCCTTGCGATAATGAAGGTCTAAGTCACGAGGATCATACCATTGCTTGATATGCGGGTGGTGGATGTGCCACTTAAAGCTGAGAAGCTACCGACGATGGCCCCAATAGCCAAGACAGCAGTAACCTTATTAGCTGATGGGCCGACCGCAAAGATGCACTTCTTTGACCCGACTGACCTATTTAAGACCGTCTTGTATTCTCAGCTGGTGTCGAGCCTCTATCTCGATATGGCCCATTTCGTTGACATGCCCTCCGAGCTCTACTATTCTCAAGCATGAGCCAGTTTAGTCCGGATAAGCTCGGGGAACTATGCACACTTCATTAATGATGAAGGTAGTGCCGGCGATGCTATCTTCCTATCCGACTGGGTCTACTTCTCTTGTGACACACCTGGCTGTCGCTGTGTCACTTATGATACCCGTGATCTCGACTCGCCAGAGCCCACCCTCAAGGAGATCAAGAACGTCTCCCATATTGGTCGCGTTGTTGCATTCGGCAAGACCTTTAAAACAAGGCGCCATCTCACCCTCGACCTTGGCGATATCGTCGTGGAGATCCAGGAAGCTTACAAATAAACCGATGACCGATTCTTGAATGAGCCTTGTCTAGAGGAACTTGCTGATGAGCTAGCTAATAACGATTTAGTCTTGTTTGCCGACTCTTTTTGGCAACTCAGCGAAGTATCTATTATCGACTTCTGTCGTGTTATACTTGATCAATAATCAGGAGATGACCTTGTTGACCCTTCGTTCTATGTCGATGAGAAGAAGAAGGGTAAAGAATTAGCCCCCTACCTAAAGTTCCTCGCTAAAGATCCACCGATGCGCCGCCACCTCGCGGTGGAACAGGGTATCCTGCATCGCCAACAGGTGGAAGCACTCCCCAAAAGGTCGGCCGTTGACCTTGCTTTGGCCTTGGTTCACGATATCGAGAACGCCCTGGAGAATGGGCTAGTGTGCACGGTGGTCACCACGGACGTCGAAGGTGCCTTCGACGCCGTGCTATGCAACCGTCTTCAAAACCGGCTCAGGGAATAGGGATGGCCCGAAAATGTGATCCGCTAGACGAAGACCTTCATGACGAAGAGGAGGTGCAGAGTACGGTTAAACAAATACACGGGTCCCTATCAGCCCCTAGAGTACAGAGCTCCCTAGGGCTCCCCTGCCTCCCTGATAATTTTTCTACTCTACACAGAACTAATCTACTGGCTCATAAGCTGGGGAAGCCGGTATGGGTATGCGGATGACGTTGCCCTTTTGGCCATAGGGCCAGATCTTCGCTCTACAGCCAAAGCCGCCATAAAGGGGCTATGGGAACTCGAGTCCTAGGGAGAAGAGAACTCGGTTGCCTTTAATACTAAAAAGACAAAAGTTATATACTTCGTATACCGCCTCGATAAAAATAATAACCCCCTAGTCTCTTACTAAGGCATAAATATCTACCCTAGTAGCGCTATAAGGTAGCTAGGGATTTAGTTTAATAAAAGGCTTACCTTCTAGACCTATATTAAAAAATAAACTACGAGGGCGAACTAAGTCACGGGATACCTAAGGGCTATATCAAGCACTTACTATAGCCCTAAGCTATGGCTAACCAAGAAAGCGATAAAGGCTTATATTAAATTAGTTCTATATTATAGAGCAGAAGTCTAATACCCGGGGGCTATAATACCCGCGAGGAAAGATAAAAGCAAAGAGATTAGGACTAAGGTTATAGGACTAATTAGTAAACTTAATAGGGTTATAAAGACTATGGCTAAGGCAATTCTCCTAATATAAAAAACCACCCTTATCTTAGTCCTCTACTAAGAAAGCGGCATCTTACCAGCGACCCATATGCTCAATTATATAAGACGCCGGTATACCACCTAGATACAAGGGCTAGACGCCGACCACCCGGTCGCTACTTAGGCTAACTAACCCATATTTAGGGGTCTAGACTAGCAGCGGTTCTAGTGCCCCTCTTAGCTATAAAGAACTTTTGCCCTACTCCCCGCGGCTCCCTACCTAGCACTTTATACTAGAGGGGAACTACCTTTTAAAGGGCAAAAGGCGGCTAATAAAAAAGAAGAGGTAGATTACTTTATAAAATAGCTAATTAACCTACCTTATATTAATATATTAATATACTTTAATAACTCTTAGCTTAAGAGTAAAAATAATATATATAGATAAGGCTATATAGTTTATTACCTAGGCATTAGTTATAAATTAAGGTATAGAAGGTTAAATAAAGTTAAGGTATTTAATATAGAAGTAATAAGGGCCTTTTTAGGCCTTAAGGCTACCTTAAGGTATTAAATAAATATTAAGTACTTAATTTATATCCTTATTAATAACTAAGTAATAGCTAATAGCCTTAGAGGCAGACCTATAGATAGCTTATAAGCCTTCTTTCTAACTTTCTAAGACCTAGCTTATAGAAGTAAGAGTATTAATATATATTAGATCCCTGGCTATATAGATATCCCTAGTAATAATAAGGCTAGAGTAACTTACCCTATGCCCTTAAATAACCCTCTCTTCTTAATATATATTAAATATATTACTAAAGTAATTACCTTAGACCTTTATTAAAAATAGGGTTAAGAAAACCTATCTATCTTATACTTAAAACTAGGACTATAAGTAATACTTAGAGGCTTCCTTAAGCTAAGTAAGAGAGATAAGAAGGATAAGAAGTATTTTAATATCCCCTAACTTACCCTATATTAACTCTATGCTACTAAAACTAAATATAGCGACTTCGCGGCCTATTATAAGAGATTTAGCTATAATATTAACTTACTCTATTTATATAAAAAGAAAAAGCACTAGACCTACCCCTTCTACTATAAGAAGATCCTTAGATACCTATGCTAGCGCCTCTAGCTAATTACCTAAAAAGTAATTATAAAAGCACTAAGAAAAAACTACTATAAGTTTATTTAGTTTACCTAGCTAACCTCTTTTTATAAGAAGATATATAGATAATAAGAGACTTTAAAAGGCTAGCCCCCCTTAGTAAGATAAAAGGCCCCTTAGAGTACTTATCTTTTAAAAAAATAAATAAAAACTATAAAATATAGCTTAATTAATATAATCCTTAAGCTCTCGGTAGGCTTAAGTTATAAAGACTAACCTATACGAGAGCCCTAATAGAGAATAATAGCGCGCGGCGGCGCGCCATAGCCTTAGCACCTACTAATGGGGAAAGGATAGAAGATTTTATCACTAAGAAGACACTCCTTGAATGATTTATTGCATATATTCCTAGCTAGTATAGCGCAGTACGCCCGATGTCCCCATAAGGACCGGCCGCCGCTTACGCGGCGACCCCAAGGCATTAAATACACACACACACACACACACACACACCGATGCGCCGCGAAGATCACGAATGGATTGTCCGTCGAGTTATTCACTCGACTAGCGACTTGGGTTGGTTTTACTAGCTACTAGCCATTCGAGCCGAGCAGGAACTTTCCGTGTATAGCCGTTCTTAGTTCACCGACCACTGGGATCGACTTGCACCTGGTAGCTCTGATCGTCCGAGGCCCATATCTCTTCCTTGCATGACATTAATTGATGGGTTTGGTCTATTCCGCAATTCTTATCGCACCTTAGTCGGGATGTATATGACTCTGGCAGGGTTGAACGTTCACGAGCGCCGACATCGAGCGAATACCTTCCCAGTCCTTTTGAGTCCCTATGGGTCTGTTTTTAAAGAAGCTATCGATGCTCTACAGTGCTTTATCCCACTGGATAGAGGCATCCCCATCGATAACGACGACGGAACACAGACGCTTATATGTGCCTTCACGCTCTGCTATATTGGCGACATGCCTCAGCAAAACCAGAACTCCGGCTGTCTCGGTCTAACAGCTAGAAAGCACTATCGATTCTATTATATCGGCAAGAAGACCCTCGTTAAAGCTTTTAAGGATACAAACCCCGGTGCCCTCCTTGACTTTAATATCTGTCATCATAGAGATACGCACACCAGATATCAGAGATGCGCTAGTACGCCAATTCGCTGACTGTTAAGGGCAAACATGACTTCTGTTCCTAATGGGGCCTCGCTCTCGAGCCGTCGAACCTCGAGAAAATCTCTTCCACCCTCGATCCGATCTGGACCCGAGCCCCAGACGGCGCCTATTCAGAATATAACGGTCTTACATACCTCTTTCACAACATCCTTATTAAGGCTATCCTTCATCCCTAGGCAGTCAAAGAATATGCCTCTGTCCTCCGATCTTGGAAGTTCCCGTCTGGATGGAACCGCCTGTAGTCGCCATGTCATTATCTCGGTAGCTATACCCTCTCAGAGCATGCTCGCTGGTCGGTCATCATCCCTGGCCTTCTGAACAACTGGTTGAAAAAGCCTCATATTAAGCCGCGCTTCTGGAATGCTGCTGTTGAACGACCCGAGCTTGAGGGCAAGTACCTCATTGACTGGATTATTGAAGCCTTTGCGTACCTTGCCAGAAGCAATGATCTACTGATGGGCGAGCAGATAAGCATCTCACGCCTGGCTGACAACATGTCATTAGTGCTAGATACTCGCAATAAGTTCCAGACTATCTGTGTCTGGGCCTCGTGGGAGCTTGTCGAAGCCCGAAGCCGACGACAGTCATAGTCACAGTTAAGGGCGAGGTCCCAGCTAGTCGATTAATTCGCATCTGAATACTCGTACTTCAGTCAAGTCCTTTATCAGCGTGTCCGAGAACACGAAGATAAGTATGGGCCGATCGCTGATGAGTTCGATATTACCCTTCGCAATGCTCTTATGCGCGAGGCACCTCTGGCAGCATAGTAGCCTCCCAGCCGTGGCAGAAGAAGCAGATAGGGCTTGAATGACGACAAGAAGACAACCTGGTTGATGGATGCCCTCTGGCCTAATATTCACGTCGGCGCTCACCTTCCTAAGTTCTTTGAGTAATACGCCTTGCTCACTAATATCGACATACTTGTCGGCGAGTCAGAGCATAAGTGGTTTAAATAGGTGGTATACCAGACGAATCTCAAAGATACGGAGAGGGTGTTGCTATTTAAGGTTAACCTTTAGTTAGTCTGTCGATTCTTTATCCTTGGGGCCTTTGACTCGAGGTTTCCCGAGCTAGCGGAGCAGATTAAGCGTATCTGGCGCTCTTGTCTGACCCTATTCGAGCGCATCTTATCTCGCATTGACTAGAGACTGGTATCTCTTGATGAAGCTGACTTGGAACAGGAGGAAGTCCTTGATGATGTCGATGTCGATAACCATATTGACCTCAGGGTCCGCGGCCGTGCGACTCGATCCATGATTGCGACCGTTCACCCCGTCAACGAGAGCCTCGCTGCTGGCCTGCCGAAGTTATCTCAAAGCATATCGACAACCTTCAAGAACCTCTTGCGAGAGGCATATGAAGTTGACTATGGCATCCCGAACATCTACACAATGGGGCGATCTAGACGACTCAGCTGGCACAAGAACTTTTCTTTTACTAACCGGTTTGTTCTTTGTCATTGCCTTCTATGAAGATAGCATGGTGATACTAACTATTCCTTTTCATTTGAGTAGGGAATACCATCGATTCACGTTCAAGGCAGGCGACTACATCGAGTTCCGAGCATCCCGACTAGGACGAGTGGATGGTATCTTCACCCATGGGCACGATGAGACACGTCGCGTCTTCATCGTCATCACAGAGGCTCATGTCTCGCACGTGGCTCACCGGCTACTTCATTGTCCCTTTGTTGAAGATCGCGATCCATTAATCATCGGAGTGACAGCGGTGGCTGCCAGCACTGGCAAGTACATCATTGAAGATGCTCCTCGACGCAACATATGGGTTCAATGGAATCCTAAGTTCCTATGAATGATGCGTCGATAGTAAGTTTTCCCCTCTGCATTTGAGCACATGGATGGCGCCAACTGAGTGACGGGCAGTCCATCGGGCAGCACGATAGCAAGGGTTGTCCCTACATTTGTGACAATCAAGTACGATCTCCTTCCATCATTGACTTAATTTCACTGCCTTGCTAACCAAGTGACATTCGGACAGTATGATGACAAGGTTTCCTCTCTGCATTCGGCGGCGTCAACAAAGTTACAATCGGGCAGTACGATATCAAGGTTTCCTCCTCGCATATGGCTGCATCGCTAATCGAGTGACAGTCGGACAGCATGACAGTACCTGACTGACCGTCAAATGAACGGGGCGACAGTACCTGACTGCCTGGCCGTCAGATGGACGGAGTGACAGTAAGAGGAGGTATTCTTATTAACTTTGACCGCATTGCTGACAGGTTGATAGTTAAGCGAAGTAGCTTTGTGGTGATAGGATTGGATTGAGGTCAATTAGCAGCAATGCTATCTCACCACTTCACCACCTCAGTAAGACATTAAGCTCATTAAGGTAATACCTTTTTTCTTTGACTGATTCCACGTCTGTTGTCTTTTAATATAGCTGGCTAGATTGATTTGCATTTTTTTTCCTAATATATGACTTTTAATTCACCGTTCTCGCGCATCTATTAAACCGTGGTCTCAATCCGTGCATTACTGGAAGCCTCACCCGACAACCATATTCCCGCATAGCCCAAACATGCATGCAATTTAGACGGAGCGTTAATCGCAGGGTGATATCAAAGGGACGGGAGGATGGGGCTATTAAAACGTTATTAGTCGTTGGAGTCTGCCGGAGTGCAGCTTGTATATGGCTAGGTTATGCAGATCCGCAGTGTGAATACAGATATGCATTAAAGCGAATATCCCGTACCGCAAGCGCACGCATATACCAAACCAGGTGGGTCCTCCATTGCCTATTTGGGAATTTTGGCACCGCTCTGGCACAGCGCCATAAGTTGGCACCGTACCTCCTGAAGGCGCCGTGCTGTAACCACCCCCAGCGCCTGGCACAGCGCCTGGGTACCAACCCCCCACTAGCTTCTACTACGGTAGACATCAACCATAGAAATCAAGAATCAGAAGGAAGAAGTGGTTTGCTTATATTTGGTACTTTATGAGACCAAAACTGTTTATATGGAACAGCGAGCTGTTGTCGCTCATATTCTGGTAGACACATCATCAAGTTCACAAACAAACATGTGTCGTTAAATGGCCGTTAATCATTCAGCAACAACTACATAGCTAATCAACAGCTCCAGCCTATCGTCATCAAATATTACTCAACCTCATTACCATTCACCACCAGGAAGGGCAATCTCAGATCCCTTGAAAGTACCACTGACCTTTCCAAGCTCCAGAGCCGCATTGATAACTCCGCCAAGACCCTCACCGGCAATCAAACCAGCAGCAACAGCAAAGGCATACATCTCAAAGTTGTTTCGGAACCACTTGCGCCACCACCAGGCTGTAATGGAACCAAACAGGACAGCGTTGGCGTAACCACTGTCAGGACCGAGGACCCAGGCGACACCGACCGACATCCAGTTGGGGAGCCAGTTGCGGTACTTCTCACGGGGGCCGACAAGGTAGAAGTGCTTGACAACAGCCTGGAGAGCACAGACGATGCCCATGACGATGGAGAAGATGGCCGAAGACCTGGGAATCGGAATCTTGGGCATGGTGACAGCGACAGCGACAGCTTCCCAAGCACTGACGGAGGGAGCAGCAAAGGGGCAGACATCAGCGGGATCATCGCTGGGCTTGAAGACGCAAGGGTATGCCGACATGAAGAGGACAAAGATTCCGGGGGCGAGGAAGACGGAGACAAAGGTGCCCATAGCCTGAGCGTAGAACTGCAGGTTCGGGGGGGTCTTGAGCAAGAAACCAACACGGAAATCGCTGACCAGGGAGTTGGCAACATCGGCCGTTCCAGACGCAATGTTACCCGCGACCAGGTTGATCCTCTGTGCAGCCTTGAGTTCGTAGTGACCCTTGGTGATGCCACCATACACAAGCTGCGACGCCTTGGCCGAGGCGGTAAGAGGTGCACTAAGATGGTGTTAGAAAGGAGTTCTCATAGGCTTTTTGAGATAAACTTACACATCGGTGACGGCGCCGCCGTAGATGGACATGAAGGCAAAGAGCAGACCCAGAATACAAGCCAGGATAGCCAGGCCAGCGTTCATGTGGAACTGCAGCTCAGCTACGAGACAGGCCACAACCACAAACGCGAGGGCTCCGACGACCCAGACCCAGCTGGGTACCTGTTGGTCAGGGAGAGCAAAGTCCTCAACGAGCCCGCTGTCCTCATCGGCCTTACGAGCCTGCTTCTCAAGGAAGGCGACGTGCTTTCCGCGAGCCTGGAGCTTGTTGTTGATGGATCGAGCTGACTCGCGCATGGCAAACTTGAATCCGTCCCAGACGACCTTCCCGTGGAGAAAGAACTCGACCAGGCTGTAGACCATGAGGACCATGACTCCGGGCCACAGAAGCCAGTATCGGGGGGAGGGGACGTAGCCGGGCTGGTCAACGCCCGTCATTCTGCCGAATCTGGTCAGACCCTCCCACTTGCCCTCGCCAACCATGACGCCGATGCATTCTCCATAGTGGACCAGGAGGGGGCCGATGAGTCCCCAAGCGAGGACAGTGCCTCCGAACCAAGAGATGGCGGCATTGAGACCAACTAGAATTCCGGAGCCGAAGAAAGCAGGGGTCAACTGAATGTACCAACCCCAGCTCTCGATAGCCAAGAGTCCAGGCACGGAGTAACCTCCCCAGGCGTAAAACCTATCACGGGTTAGTGGTCATGTATAGACAGTATGATGCTCTCAGAACTTACCAAGTGAAGATGTGCCAGTTGTGCAGAATGCCATCGGCATACTGGCCAACAACAATGATGAGAATGGCCAGAAGAAAAGCGTAGCCCAAGGCCCTGACCTTCTTCATGGCGTCAGCAGCGCCGGAGCCCACAGCGTGCATGGAGCGGATAGTCATGGCTGTGGCAGTCGGTGTAGGGAACACGAGATTCAGCTCTCGGGCGACGTTAATGATGAAGAACCTTCGAAGGGGAACGGCTGCGAAGAGACCGAACAGGGCGCAGACAAAGGTGATGGTGAGGATGCGGCCAAAGTCTTTCTTGGGATCTTCCGACAGGAGATCAAGGCGATACATGGCAGGCAGACCGGCGACAAAGACACCTGCCATACCACCGGCTCCAGTAGCAGATGCCTGGATGATGGAGTTCTCCTGGGGGCCAAACTTGCCGCCGAGAAAGGGGACATTGGGCAAGGCCTTGGTCAAGACAAGGATGAAGCCATATCCAAATATAGCTCCGAACATAGTGGCGGGAAACGTAAATCCTGTCTTTAAGCCTGTAGGAGCTGTTTTAGATGAGTTCTGAACAATTTGGAGTTGGTTTCATACCCAGGTAGACGTTGGAGGCGTTGACGAGCGAACCGAGGATGATACCAACCACAACAGCACGAACCGTCAGCGGATTGGCCTCAGGCTCAATTCCCTTGGGCATAGGAAAACTAGTAAAGAGATCGGTAATTCTATCATCCTCGGCATCCGTGTCAGACTTGAGGTCGACATCTGAGTGCGGGAACTTTTCGTTGTAGGCTGGCTGGACAACGACGTCCTCCGGATTGGTGGTTTCGACGGCCATGATGAATAATCAAGCCTCAGCAAGGTATCTACCGATGGAGTCTGTGGATATTTGAGTTTTCTAGAGCTGGGGATGGGTTGCTATTTATCCCCCCCTAGACAAGCCATGGTTTCACCGTTGCACCACATGTCCCAAGACGACATGTAGTCAAGGGTCACACGCGATGTTGCAAATCACCAACAGTTCTTTGGACCTTTTGCAATCCGTCCTACAAGAGGAAGGCTCTCGGCGACCCGGCACGATGGGACAGCTAACAGCAGTACGCGCCCAAGGATACGCGCAGAGAACGGAGCTGGCACGTCCAAGGCTAGATCGGCGGACCTTATCTGCTCCAGGGTCGGTAATTGGCGAATGAGACGGGGCAGCGTCTAAACAGCTTCCTTAACGGGCCATCATCATCGGCTCCGAACTTTTGTGCGTCTGGACTTTGAAATCTGTGTGGGTCTACAGTTAGATATCGCTCCACCCCCAGACGGGTGGCACCGAGGAGACGGGTGAGGGTTCAAGGAAAAGAGGAATGACCGGTGCTTGGATTATGCCAGCCTTGTCACTGGAGGGTTACTCTGCATAGGTATGGTACATAAGGGTGTTTCCAAGTTAGTTTGCCCGACGAGGGAGAGTCGATGATCATCTACTTAGACTTTGGACACCACCGCATCCTGGTCAGTGGTCTCACTGAAACACCGATACCGCAGAGGCAAATGCTCGGCGGTATTGAGCATTGCATCTTGCATTCTCATATCGCGTCAGAGGAAGAGGCAACGGGCTCTCTCCCAATATGTTCATCTCCGCGACCCCAAAACACTGTTAATCAGGCCACTCAGAACTTATGGACGTCGGGGCTTCGGGGAACCTTTGTTGCGCTTGGCGACCCCCTGCGGCCCCAGCGCGGAGCGGAAATCCAATGGAACCTTTGTCGGCGGCGTAGGTAAGGTTGGTTGCCGCACAGCACAGCGCACCAGAGCTTCTGGCTAGTTAGGGACCTTTGGAGCCCCCTCCCCATACTGCAGGGCCGCTTCAACCAACCCCTTTGACAATTGTCCTTTTGCAACAAAGACAAATCCGGAAGTTGTGTCGAGAGTGCGGAATAAGATGCTGACGATAACAGGGATTCGGACCACTTATCTGCTGCGTATTAGTCCTCCCGAGCCGTCACGTGTGCAGGAATCTTTGACTCCATTCTTGATCATATCTTTTACAGTAAACAAACCGCTGCTCCTTATCTGGTACGTTGGATGGATCCTTGATGTTGCATTCGAACCCGCTTCCTTCAAGCTTGGCCGTGAGCTGTCGCATTGCATACCCCTGGAGGATATGCCTGCCAGACTGGTCCTTGTCGCTCCAGGGTCCCCATCCTTGTCCACTGCGCCGTTCCCTCAATTCAAAAGGGCCAGGTCGGCCGCTCTGTGAGCCATCCAAAACCCTCTTTTCTACACATTGTCGCGCGTTTCCGCCTTTTGAGTTTGGGCACCCCAACCACCCCAAGTGGAGGTCTATTGCGTGGGACGGCAGTGAATGGAAAACTTCCATCCAAATTTAGCCTAGACTCTACATGAAATATACAATTTCAAATACCGAGGTCGCCAAGGATGTCTTGATATGGTCGTCTTTGGCACAATTACCTCTTCTCCCTCTAGACATGCATGCATATCAGATGCGAACGAAGCTCTCGAGTCACGTGCTCATCCGGTACAGCGCGCACGTCGCAGCTCCATCCATTTGAGAACAGCCACATCTTGGATCGCTTTTCAGCCTCACGTCAATCAACATCACCCGCTGAGTGTCAGATCCCAGGTCGATTATTCTTCGCCTACAAAAGAACCAGAACAAGCCATTGGGCGAGCGGGCGCGCGAGGATACGTTATCACGACAAGCGGTGGCAGCATCGGGATCATTCTCGGCATGAAATCCTGCGCTGATAAGACATGACCGATCTCTCTTCGACAGCATGAGCACGCATTCGATTCACCAGCCGATCGATTTCCAGTCAGATGGATGAATAATAAACGAAGGCGCCAAGACGAGAACAGATCCTTCGCAGCGCCACGACATTGATGGACTCAACCAAAGCAGACGAGAACCGAGCCGAACAAAGTACCCAGGCTCCAGATCCCGAGACCGTTTTCTAGCCTGCCGATTGGCTCCCCAACGAGCCCGCGTTTTCACGTATGGATGCGGTATCGAAGTCGCCACCAAATGCTTGTCCGGTGCAGCAACCATGAACAGCGCCTTCTCACTCAGAAAAGATTTTGTTCGTTTCGGGGAGAGATATTGCAAAGATCGCCCCTCATCCTTTTGGCCCATGGACTTGTTTGGTGGAATTGTTCCCAAGAAGCTGGCTGGTCTGAGGCTGGGGCTCAGTCCGCACCGAGCCAGAGGAGAATTTTGTAACCCGATAAGCCAGGCTGACACAACATTTTCAAGCACGCCTGATTGCAACAAAGTCGATTTACATGGGCGGTAGCCCCTGGGAGCTTTCAATATGGCAGCGCGGTACCCAAAATAGCCGAATATGTGGAACTTGATGCCTTGGCAGAGGCATCCAAATGACTCCTCCTGAGCGATACCGGCGTTGTTTTTCAGTACTGGGTTTGATGCTGGCGTGTGCTGATGACTTGCTTTTGAAACGTCACCGAGTTCGCACAGCTCGGACGACATCGCCTCTCTTCTCTGACATTTCTGCCCAGTCGGTCGTCACTCGAAGACTCAGCGCCCTTGTATTGAGGTGGTAATGCGAATGGAATTTATTCCAAGGCGGAATAGCACCCTTTTCGGTGGAAGTATGATTTGGCATGGTGTGAGAAGCTGACAGCGAAGGACAGAATCCATCACAGCCGCTAAGCGCTTGGCGACTTTAAACGACCGATAGCCCGATATGACTACCTAGTTATGGTGTCTATGGGCTGGGTTAAGCTTGGGAGAAAGTCCGTTCCCTTCAAAGATAAGCTTGCTGCTACGCTCAACATCAATCCTCAACTCCGTTCATTCGATACCCTCGAGAACCACATCCGAACTCTGTAGGCCTGCCTCTGACAACAAGCCGACGCCCCTAGTCACCTCGGGCCCTCTGAGAGGGGCAGTGAGGCGGTTTTTCGGAAACAACTTTGCCAGTAACGTCAACGCCATAATCGGCGCTTTCACTCCTGCAGTCTAGGCTCTGCTTTTCGGTGGTGCCGCCGCTTGACAAGCCATTTCCCAGCTACGAACTGTCACACCTAAGTAGCCCATCCCAAAGTCCCGTGTGCTCTACATTCGTCTATACACTAGGCACAGTGGTACCAATCCATGTTCCATCTACGGTGGCCAGTGTGTTACCTCTGCATGGGTCAGTCACCTCCATCATGATGATTGCACGCGCTCATCTCATACGCCACACTACTTCCTCGCTCGAAGTTAGCCCCTAACAATCGATACATGATTCCTGTGATTGTCTGGGACAACCAGTTGGCCCGCACGGTGCTCATCCAGGTGATCAACATGGCAAAGCAAAATATCTCCATACCTAACCGTTAACACGACTAGGATAATAAGAATTTAGAAACTCAAGTTGAAACTCAGTTTAAATTTCTTAATAAGGGGAACCCTGAAGCTCGATTGCGGATAGGATAGCTAGCCTGTAATAGATATAACTATAATACTCAAGCCCCTTATTTAATATAAGAATCTAGGTATAAGTTTTATTTTATAATTTCTTATTAAAAATAATATTTTCTTATCTTATTTAAACTTTCTAAAATATCTTATATATCTTATAAGATATTTTAATAAATATTATATTTTCTAAGTCTTATTATTGAAAAATTATAGTTTAATAAGTAGTATTTATATATAGTATCCTAAGGATATTAATGCTAAGGAGCTATAATAAAACGGCGTAAGAGGCTTATTCTCTCTAACCTCCTAGTTCCAGCCGATCGATATAACCACTCTAGTTATAACCGCACAATGGGATTCCAACGATACTAGCAAATCCTTATAGCGATTCCACCACAAGATCCCGCTTGTGTTCTGCTTAAGCATAGTTCTCACCAAGCGTGCTGGCTTGTATTTCCTTGTGAACTAGGCGGTGTCACTAAGAGAAGCCATCAGCCACCAGGAAAAAGAATCATGGTCATTGACACAGGCTGGTATTGAAACAAAATACCCAAGAAAAATGTAATTTGTCGCATTGATACCAAGAGTATCCACGCCTGATGAGATTGTCGAGAAGTGAGAAGAATGCTGACGATCGATCGAGCCAAAGCACTGAGGGTGCATTTGTGCTAGATCCCCAAACATCCCCTTTGATGTCTTCTACCAGGCCTACCTACAATACCAATATGTTGGTCTTGATAACTTCCAGAGATAACGCCAGCCAGTCGGGGCATCTAGAGGACCTATTGTTTGTTAACTTTGGCGATGCCTCTTCGAGGATTTGTTAGACACAATATAAAAAAACACAGTTGTGAACACACAAGAGTAAAAACCCCAATGCTATGAAACACCGTAACCTTATGTTGACGTATTTTACTACCTATTATCCCGTTTCATCCATAGATGCCGCTTCATCCTCACTGCCCTTTTCATACGCTCGTACTTCGCCTTTCATCTCTTGGAGCAATCTCTGGAATGAGACGCCCCAGACTCCATCAGCATCATCCTTATCCATAAAGCAAACATGATGCAAGCACTTCGGCTTTGGTCTTTCTTCCGTAAACTTTCCATCTCTGCTTTTCGTGCGAAAATGGCCATCGGGATCTACTGCCTGGCGTTGTGCAAGATCCCTCGTGGATTGGGTAATCTGGACCATGTTGGCGACGTAGATATGAACGACGGGGCACTTGCTCCATTTGCCGACTGACAGCTTCCGGATTGCTTTCCAGACGGCCTTATCCTGGCCTGGCTGCTTTTTTCCGGTTTTGAACTTGACCGAGACTGTCAGCATCTCATGACACCCACAAGTAAGGGACGTGGAAATTACGGTTTGGCTTACCTGCACCACACATGCAATCTTTTCATGTCCATTCTTTTCTTTGAGGAAGAGTATGAGGTCCGGTCCCTCCTTCTTGTTCGGAAAAAGAAACGTTGGACCATCTTTGGCATCCTGAACTCCTTGATTTAGAAAGGCTGCTGTCGTCATCGTCCTGTCAATCGTCTGAGACCCCTGTCGATATAGTACATAGTTGTCAAGTTTGACTCCCGTCTGCTCCAATGTCTTCCACTGGGATTTGTCGCTCGGCGGTTTGGATTCATCAATCTTCTTTGCCTTTCTCAGACAATTGAGGAACTTAGCCCGTCCAGCCCTTTGCATTTCATCTGACTGGTCCGCGGACCCGCCGAGGAAATCGCCCAGCTTCTAAAACTCAGTTAGTAAAGGCTCCCAGGAAACTTACGCATGCAGGTTTCCTGAGATGGGGTGTACTTACTGAGGCAAATACATATTCTGCCAGCTTCCCAATTGCTCCTCGGTCGGCATCATCCAACTGCACCTTGCAAAAGAACTTCTCCATTAGCCGGTTATAGATTTCCTCCTCTTCACGAAGATGGTCGTCCATCGAATTCGTCCCTGGAAAGTCAAGTATTCTGCCGATACGAGATCTGGGAAACGGAAGATAACCAGGATCCGCTCCAACTTCGCTTTTGCGCTTTCCCAATCCATTCCCTGTATCTCCCAAGACGAATACCCGAGAGCAAAGCCCAAGGGCTTGCCTCCCCGTGCAAGTAAGGGGTAGATGTCTGGCTTGATGGACTGTTGGCCCTTTTGGTGGGCGGCATGGAGCTCTCCCAGAATGTTCCAGGCATGCCCAAGCAAATATCTCCTGAAGTCTGCTTTCTCCGTCACATACTGTGATTTCCTGTTGTGGATGTTGCAGAGCCAAAAGTCCTTTTCGACAAATTTCGACATGTCCTTCAGCTTCAAAGATGTGCCAGTGAGGTACACTCGGTGGTCGATTGTGCCCCATAACATACTGCGCAGAATTTCCGTGGCAATTGGATCTTCCAGGGCATACTGTGCTTCATGAATACAACAAAGAAAATCAGGCTTCTTCGACTCGTTGAGCGCCTCCAACTCGTTGGGTGTTTCCAACTCCTTGGGTGCAGAGATGGTCTTCAGTCAATAGAAACGAGAGGCAGCGTCGAATGGGTCATTACCAAGTTCTTCTTGTGAGGCGGTAATTGGTATTGTGTCTTGGGAAGATTGACAGAGGTCTATTTCCATAGCATCTAGCTGAGAAGCCAGTGCAGACCCAGTGTCGCGAGATTCGAAGGGCGACTGAGAGGTCATCCGGGTATCATCAAGGCTCTAGAAAGGAGCAGATGGCGTGTGTTGTGTCTGTGCAGAGGCATCTATCCGGCCTTTGGGTTGTAGGTCGTAACTGGAACCTTCAATTTGAAAGCGTTTCCTTTGTAGCGGGTCCTCTGGTTCGCAGCTTGGTCGCTTCTGCGGAACTATTGTTCGGCCGTCGTCAAGCCTCTGACTTCTTTGGCCGAGGTTCTCCATCGTGGACTTTGACAGGTAACTGGGGGAGAAGATGGATGTTGCAAAGTGTAGCAAGGACTCTTCCGCAAGGTTGACTACCTAGTTATAGAATACGAACTGTGGGAAAAGAGCGCAGAGAGACTGCAGCAATGTTTGCCGAGTGTGCTGCCCGCCTGAGCTTGCAAATATCTGTACAAGACGAGAAAGAATGCAGCCACAAGTGTTATTTCACTCATCCTATTGGCTTACAGTCTGCAGCTTGAAGCCTGCAATCAGTTCTCCAGCACACCTACCACTCACAGGAAGCTCAGTTCCGGGCTGCATGGCCTTGTGACCGTGTTCATTTGGAATTTACAAATCCAAATTCCAAGTTTTTGTATAAGAGATCCGATTGGCCCATACTTTGTATTTTGAGATTGTGTTGGATTGTGACCGAAACCACTGATAGATTGATATCCTGACCTTGGTCAGAGGGGGCATGAGATGATATCAAAAACCCCTCTTCTCTTGTGAAAGGAGGGAGCTGGAGGGAGCACACATCAATGCAATCATCAGATTTGCACCCCATCATCCTCTTGATCCTTATCCATCTGGTCGAATAGTGCCGTATGCCATCCAACAGATTGAACTGCATACATATGACACAGCGTTCCTGGCGGTGCTGAGGTGGTGATATCACTCAATAATGCGCCAATATTGTCCAGCTTCCCCATTCTTTGACCTAGCACAGCTTCCATTCACCTAGCTACTATAGAGTCAAGTTCCTCGCACCTGTTCTCGTTCCCAGCCCCACCCCTTTTCTCATGCCCCGTTCAATCCATCAACTTCGAAGTTCGGAGGCTTCTCCACCAGCTGAGTCCTTTTCGCTTGTCATTCCTGTCGTTATCTTAGTCATTGTACGAGTGATGGGTTTGATGTCGCGATACAGGATGTTGTGGGAATGCCATATCTTGCAATACAGACTAATATATTTATGACCGGTCATGATTCCCGGAAGTCTAGTACACACTGTCGATTCAAGATCGAAGATCACTGCCGCTAAAAGGCGGCAGAAACTCAGCTCTAGAAACGGAAATGGATTCTAGTGCTTGAGATTTATCTGAGAGTTTATTAGCATTTGTGTTTCACGCTGCTTTACGAACAGTCAGGGAGCAAAAGTTCTTGTAATGTACAGCATAGCCGAGGCCATGCGAGTAGTATATTTGGCTCTGAATTATGTACAGATAGTCTCTGAATTGTAATTTACATCTCACTTTCCTCCACAAATTCTCCTAGCCGAGAAGTCAAAGTGACAACTTGGCTTCAAAATCTTTCAAAACTGCAGCTTAGAAAAAGGCACGAGCGTGACGACGGGCCTTCTTGGAGCCGGCGTTGGCGCGGAGCCAGTCAATGAAGGTGTCAAGGGTGAAGGTCTCGGGGAGCTCAGAGCCGTTGCCAGTGGAGGGCTCAGTAGGCTCAGTAGGCTCGGAGGGCTCAGAAGCGGGCTGAGTGGCAACAGGGACCTCAGGGGCATCCGAGCTAGCGGCGTTGCCCTGGACAGAGGTGGCAGTGGGCTCAGCGGGAACGACGACGGAGGTGACAAGGCTGGTAGGAGCAGAGATAGGGGTATCGGGAGAGGGGACAACAGGGGAGGCGACGGTGGTGTTGGCAGGGATAGCGGGAGCAACGCTGGTAGGGCTGCCGGAGCCAGAGCCGGAGCCGGAGCCGGAACCGTACAGAGCGGGGCCGGGGATGTCGTAGCTCTTGAGCTCGACATAGGGGTTGAACTTGATGCCAGCGTCGGTGGCAGAGTACAGTTCAGTACCTAGGACACCCTCAGGGTTGTCAGAGCCACCACCAGTGATCTCGATGTTGAAGCACTGGGGGTAGTTCTGGGCGCCGTTGGTCTCGCCAGCACCGTGCATAGCAATGATCTCGTGGCGGAAGACATAGTTGCCAGAGGCGAGGGTAGTAGGGACAGTGGTGACCCAGGTGTTGTTGTTCTCGATGAGCTCGGTAGCAGCCCACTTCTGGGTAGCGAAATCGATACCGCCCTCGTCAATCTTGACCCACTTCAGAGTGGAGGGATCGGCTGAGGAGCATTCACCGGCGCACTTGGCGACGTAGGTGAAGACAGGGCCGATGTGGCTCGCAGGCCAATCACTCCACTGCCATTCGACAGAACCACCAGCCTTGACGGCGACAGAGGTGGCACCAGGGGCACTGTTCTTGTGGCAGTTGATGTCAACGGTGCTATAGGCATCAGGGCCCACGAAGCCGTTGTCGAGGTTCTCAGCTGACCAGGCAGCGAGCTCGGGGACAGGGTTGCCGTTCTGCTTAGCGTAGTAGTACTCATTCTTGTAACCACCGTAGTAGGTGCCGTCAACCTTGATACCGGTGACGGTGCCGTGGGCGAGGACAGCGGAGGCGAAAGCGCCAACAAGAGCAGCAGCGGACTTGAAAGACATGTTGATGGTTGGAAAGAGCGGGAAAGTGATTGTAGTTGTTAAAAAAAAAAAGTTGTTTTAGTTGGAGAGGAATAGACCAGCTTCACACAGTGAAGAAACGAATGGAAGAATGATGGTAAGAGAAAAAAAGAATGTATGAGACTTGGGATGCAAAGACAGAGCTGAGGAGCACAACACTCAACACGGCCATAACGACCTCTTTATATACCATTTAGAAACATGTTCTTGCCCAGCGGGCGAGGTTGTAAAAACGGAGAACATTGACATGTTTCGTCTGCCAGGGAGAAACTAAATTCAGAGTGGTGGAATCTGTATTTCGTCTCATCTCCGTGGAGACGACAACTCTTTTGGGCGACAGCGCCGGGCCAAGACAGCAGGGGTATCAAGCCTCAACGCACTCCAAGCGCGCGGCAATTGGAAGAGAAAGATGCAGATTGATTCTGCCACCAGCTTGGATAGGCTAGCCGAGTTTCAGGTACATGCGGTGGGAAAAAGGAGACCTTGTTGAAGATTTTTGCTCGAATCTCATCTTGTCTTTTGCAAGCCCGGATCGTTGACGTGCGACCAAGCCAGTAGCTGCAATAGGGTTAGGAGATGGAAAAACTTGGTTCACTTCTTTTGTTTAAGCTTGTATTTAGTGAGGCGTAATGGGACCCTGGATGACCATCCGGTTGGTTCTTTCAGTACGGTCAGCGCAGTATACCTTGTCAGCTTCAGAGGAACAAGGGCTTGAAGTGAAGCCATAGGAGGAACGCATTTGTCCTGTCAGTCGATGTCGCATTGACATGAAACTCTTGGAAGCGCTTCTTGTACAAATGCTCATTGGGCATTCCTCACACAGTTCCACCGTTCAACTGCTTATCCATTAATGACCACTTGGCCGTGGCCGCAGCACACAGACCAATCTCGCAAAAGAGGGAAGCATCCCGACACTGGTACCTTGCATTAGGTGAGGCGTCAGGGGTCGGGGAGAATACAAAGGTCAGTCGTCCCTTTCAAGGGGTTGCGGGGGGGGAAGGGGAGACCTCAATGAGCATGGTTCAAGCGATTCCGAGTTAGCCCGCAATGCTGGTTAGGGAAAGGGGATGAAGGCGAAACTTGACAGCTACCCTGTTTCTTCAATCGAACAAACGGCATCGAAACACCTGTGTTTTCACGGCATTGAAAGATCATCGTCGGCTAAAGTCGTCATTGATCGACGGCTAATAGACAATCGATCAAAGCTACAATCCGATTAACTTTAATATATCAATTAATGTGTGGAGGAAAACTCTAGAGTTTACAAGCGATCAGTTCGCAAGCCAATGCGGATTTGTTCTTGGATCTCGCTTGGGCTTGGAAGCGCCAACCTCCTTGCATCGTGTAATTTCGGTTGTGCTTCAACCCTGTCCCCATTTCGGGACCTGGCTCCGATCGGATCTCGGGCCGCCTGTCAATGCCTCGGGGTCCTGGAGGAAGAGATAATGCGATGCTGGAAGATTCTGGGAGAATCCAACACCAGACTGCTTACCAATGCCACTAACCAGTCTCAATAACCACGCAGAACCGACAGGTTGGAACACCAGGCACCCACCTGATCATGGCGGTGCCGATAGTTCGATAGTGGCGTCGTGAGACAGACGATGGTGTGGGGAGTGCAGCTTAAGCCCCCACTTGAGGGCATTCACAAATCACAGGTCTGCTTGACTCTAGTCATGGGGGAGTGAATTAATTGGTTCTGGTGGGAGGATTGGCGTGAAGGATTCTAGGAATGGCTTCATCTTCGGTAAAAGTGCAGAGATGACGGGACCCGCCTGGATGAGGCGAAAGAGAAACCCCAAAGTGGTGACTTCGGAGTATTGAAGAGAGGTCATTCGAGAAAGTCACAGTGCAATGTGAAGAAATGCTCTGAAGTGCATGCCATTAAAGAAGGAGAGCTATTTAATCTAATCTAGATACTCGGCAGGATAATTTGACACAATCTTTTAGAAATCAAGGCTGGACATAAAGGAAAGGAAATAGACTATATAATCTAAGAAAATTGGGAACCGTCGTCATGTGCTCTTTGCGTGATGAATCATTTCCGTGAATAGACAATATGTGATGATGAGAGTCGTAATCGTCATGGCTCTAGCGAAGAGCGGTATGCAATAGACATTTTAAAGGAGAAGGGCGACAACTCCGGCGGCAGCCAGGACAACCTCGACATTACCCATCAGGCGGCCCGCAGCACCAGTGACGGGGACCGTCTTCTCCTCGACGCCGTCGTCGGTCTCTTCGGTGGTGGCGGCGAGAGGAGCAGGGTAGGAGCCGTCAGGCTGGTTGGGGGTGGAGTAGGTTTGAGCGGTCTGAGACTCGGCGGGCTTCACGGCCTGGGACTGCTCGGGCTGCTCGTAAGAGGGCTGCTCGTAAGACGGCTTAGTCTCAGCGGGCTGGGGAGCGGAGTAGGAAACAGCAGGCTGGGTCTCGGCAGGCTTGGTTTCCACAGGCTTGGTCTCAACGGGCTCAGTCTCGACAGGCTTGGTAGGAACCACGGTCTCGGTCTCGATAGGCTTAGTCTCAACTGGCTTGGTAGGAACCACAGTCTCAGTCTCAGGGACAGTGTAGTGGGTCTCAGCCGAAGGCTGGGTGATCTTAGTGGTGCCGATGGCGTAAACGACAGTGGTAGGCTTGCCAACAGTGCAGTCCTGAGCCTCAGGGTGGCACTTGCTGATGGTGTAGTGCTTGGTAGTGTACAGAGTCGAGGTCAGGTTGCCGCCATGGGGAGGAGGAACGACAGCAGTAGACTGAGTGACCTTGGTGGTAGGATGCCAGCTCTGGATGCAGGTGGTGGCAGTAGCATAGATAGTGGTGGTGACCTTGCCGATGGGGCAATCAGGGACCTCAGGAGGGCACTTGGTGATGGTGTAGTGCTTGGTAGTGTACAGGGTCTGGGTGTAGTTGCCAGGCAGAGGAGGGTTGGGAGGGTAGACGACCTTGGTGGTGTGAGGCTGAGGAGGAACAACAACCTTGGTGGTCTGGTAAGGAGGAGGAGTAACCTGGCGGGTGATGGTCACGGGGCAGATGGTGGTTGAGAGAGCGATGGTCTCGGTCGTGACATGAGGAGTGTTGGGGCAGTCAGGGACTCCAGGGGCGCACCAGGTGACGGTTCGGACATTAGTAGTGTACACGGTCGAGGTGGTCAAGTGAGTGGTGGTCTCGACGCGGACAGGCTCAGTGGGCTTGGGGGGAGTAACCTCAGTGTGGCCAGTAGGCTTAGGAGGAGGGACCTCAGTGTTGGCAGTTGGCTTGGGGGGGACGTAGGTCGAAGTCACGGGGCAGATGGTGGTCGAAAGAGCGACGGTCTCAGTAGTGACATGAGGAGGCTGAGAGCAATAGGGGACATCGGGGCCACAGTAGGTAATGGTCTTGACAGTGGTGGTGTAAATAGTTGAGGTGGACCAGCCGGTAGTAGTTACTGGCTTAGGAGGGGGAACTTCGGTAGTGTCCTTGGGAGGAGGAACCTCAGTAGTGCCCTTGGGGGGGGGAGCCTCAGTGTTGCTAGTGGGCTTGGGGGGAACGTAGGTTGAAGTAACGGGGCAGATGGTGGTTGAAAGAGCGACAGTCTCGGTGGTGACGTGAGGAGGCTGGGAGCAGTAGGGCACATCAGGTCCGCAGTAGGTGATAGTCCTGACGGTGGTCGTGTAAACGGTCGAGGTGGACCAGCCGGTGGTGGTCACTGGCTTAGGAGGGGGAACCTCAGTAGTGCCCTTTGGAGGAGGAACCTCAGTAGTATCCTCATGCTTGGTCGTGGTCTTGGGAGGAGGGACCTCAGTGTTGGCAGTAGGCTTGGTAGACTGGGGAGGAGGCACCTCTTCGGTCGAAGTCACGGGGCAGACAGTAGTGGAAACAGCGATAGTCTCAGTCGTGACATGAGGAGGCTGAGAGCAGTAGGGCACAT
Source organism: Fusarium piperis (assembly GCA_027886205.1). NCBI lineage: Eukaryota > Fungi > Ascomycota > Sordariomycetes > Hypocreales > Nectriaceae > Fusarium > Fusarium piperis. The sequence goes on along the minus strand of RZGM01000150.1, from coordinate 26,913 downwards.
CAGGTCCACAGTAGGTGATGGTCTTGACAGTGGTCGTGTACACGGTCGAGGTGGTCCACTCAGTGGTCGAAGGCTTAGGAGGAAGCTCAGTAGTGCCAGTCTTGGTCGTGGGCTTGGGAGGGGGGACTTCAGTGGTTCCCTTGGACGAGCTGGGCACGGGAGGAGGAGGATAAGCCGTGGTGTCGTTGTGGCCAGTGGGAACAGGGGTGGTGGGAACACCGGGAGTCGAGGTGATGAGAGTGGTAGGAACAGACTCAGTGGAACCCTGCTGAGTAGGCTGAGTGTTGGTAGAACCGGGCTTGGTCGACTGAGGAAGCACCTCGGTGGTCGAAGTCACAGGGCAGACGGTGGTGGACACAGCGATAGTCTCGGTTGTGACATGGGGAGTACCAGGGCAGTCAGGAACCTCAGGAGGGCAAGAAGTGATGGTGTACACGTTAGTGGTGTAGACAGTCGAGGTAGTCCACTCAGTGGTCGAGTGTCCCTGGGTGGTGAGCTTGGTGGTAGTCTTGGTGGTAGGGATGATCTCGGTGCCGGTGGTGGTGGGGGCAGTCTCGACGTCGGTGGTGGTATCCTCATACCAGGTAGACTTGGTATCAGATCCCTGAGGGATAGTCTCAATGCCAGTGGTGCCGGTGACAGTCTCCGAGGTCACGGGGCAGATAGTGGTAGAAACGGCGATAGTCTCAGTCGTGACGTGAGGAGTGTTGGGGCAGTCAGGGACCTCAGGGGGGCACGAAGTGATGGTGTACACGTTGGTGGTGTAGACAGTGGAAGTGGTCCAACCAGTGGTCTTGGGAGGAGGAGGATACTTGCCAGTGGACGATGGGGTCTTGCCGGTGGTTGAGGGGACCTCGGACGAGGTGGGAACCTCTTCAGAGGAAGTAGGAACCTCCTCGGTGGAGTGGCCAGGCTTGGTGGAAGACTTAGGAGGAGGGGGGTAGTTGCCAGAGGTAGTAGGAACACCCTCGGATGAAGTGGGAACTTCCTCAGAAGAGGTGGAAACCTCCTCAGTAGAGACACCAGGCTTGGTCGACGACTTGGGGGGAGGAGGGTACTTTCCAGTGGTGGTAGGGACACCCTCAGAAGTGGTGGGAACACCCTCGGAAGAGCTGGGGACCTCCTCGGACGAGCTGGGGATCTCCTCAGTAGAGACGCCGGGCTGGGTGGTGGTCTTGACAGGAGGAGGAGGGTAGTCGGTCGAGCCCTGGCCAGTAGGAACAGGCTGAGTCTCGGTGACGGGGCAGATAGTAGTCGACACAGCAATGGTCTTGGTGGTCACGTGGGGAGTTCCGGGGCAGTCAGGGACCTCAGGGGGGCACGAGGTGACGGTGTGAACCTCGGTGGTGTAGACAGTTGAGGTGGTCCAGCCAGTGGTCAGGGGCTTGGGGGTGGAAGTGGTCAACTCGGTTGTGCCCTCAGAAGTAGCAGGCGAGGTCTCGGAAGGAGGAGGGCCATAGGGAGTGGTGCTCTTCTTGGTGGTGGTGGGCTTGGTCTCAACGGGGGGGACTGAAGTGGACTCGGTCTCGACGGGAGGAACCGAAGTAGACTCAGTCTCGACAGAAGGAACAGAGCTAGAAACCTCAGTAGATCCAGCGGGGGGAGGAGCATAGGGAGTAGTCTCCTTGCTAGGCTGGGTCTCAGGGGCCGAGGAAGTAGGCTTGGTCTCAGAAGGAGGAGGAGCATAGGGAGTAGTCTCCTGGCTGGGCAGAGTCTCGGGAGCAGAAGAGGTAGGCTTGGTCTCGGAAGGAGGAGGGCCATAGTGAGTTGTGTCCACGGGAGGAACCGAGGAAGACTCAGACCCTACGGGAGGAACCGAAGAGCTCGGCTGGGTCTCAGCAGGAGGAGCCGAAGAGGTGGTGGGCTTGGTTTCCACGGGAGGAGGACCATACGGGATAGTCGACGAGGTAGGCTGAGGAGGAACGTATGAGGTAGAAGCTTCGGAGACGGGACCAGGAGGAGTCTCGACCTCGGTGATGGGGCAGATGGTGGTCGAGACGGCGATGGTCTTTGTGGTGACATGAGGCGTGTTGGGGCAGTCGGGGACGTCGTCGTGACAGTCAGTAACTGTAAAGGTCTGCGTCTCGTAGACGGTCGAGGTGGTGTAGCCCTCAGGGATGTTGTTGTATCCGTTGCCGTTGCCGGGAACGTTGTAGTAGTTCCTCTTGGGGAATTCGACGGCGGCAGCATTGGCCAGGCCAACGGCTGCGGCGCCGAGCAGAAGGAAACCCTGCATGATGTAGGGCGAAGCTGAAATTGGTTTGTAGCGAATGTAGGTGAAACGAGTGCGGCTTTGTTGAACGAAAGTCGGTTGGAGAAACAAGAACGGTTTGAAGGGAAACGGATGAGGTCTCTTATAGCAAGACAGGTGACCTCAGATGTTGTTTGTTTCTCTGCGTCGCTCGTATAGGTCCGTTTGACAGCTCGGCCCAGCCAGTGTGTCGTCGGGATACAATACGGGCGTCTCCATCGCGACCCCAGCCGAGCGTGATGTCATGCTGGGCGACAGAAATAGGAACGGTTGGACGAGGTGCAGTTTACGGTGGAACCTTTACAGCTGCCAAAGCGGTATCCCACGGGCGACAATGGCCATGTTGCGAGACCCCAAAGGTGCGCACGTTACGGATGAGGCGGGAAAGACAAGAGTCGGGAGGCTCTTTCTGGGAGACAAGCGCGCGCATCCTGGTCCTCGGCGTCTGATAGGCCACGGGAGCATGCAACGGTTTCTTGGTTGTTCTAAAAATGTTTCTAAAAAGGCGCCTCCCTGGTTTTTGGTCATGAACAGGGGGAGGGGGTCGGGCCCTGCAGCCGCTCATGTTGGGCCTATCAGGCGGCGTGAAATGATCTGACTCGGCCGCTAAATATGGGCATCTCTGATCCGCGATCAGATCAGTTTCCCCGAGGGGGACGTGATTGGCCTGGGAACCCCTGCCAGTTCATTGGAGTTGGCTGGACAGACGCGCTTCCATGGGGTCCCTCTTGTGGGCCGGGACACCACGTACACTGGCTTGCTTGGCTGGTCTCTTTTTGCCTTACATACACGAGGTTTTTCCTCCTCATGGGTCGGATCCTCTCTCTTTGCCCTCGTCTCCCCACTGTCGGCCGAGGGATGGGGATCGTCCCCCCCCAACCGCCGTCCACCGTCTGCGGGTAAAACATGGCTGGTCCAGCTGAATCTTGCAGGGTGAGACGCTGGCTGGGGATTTATTTTAGCACCTGGCAATGTAAGCAGGCGGCAATTCACTCGGTGTTGTGCATCCTGAGCCTCTTGTCGACGTCGTATCCCGTCGGTTGCGACATGATCCTTGACAGGGAGCGATATCCACTCTGAGGCATCAACGAATCAACGTGTGTATATTATACGAGGGCATTGTTTCTGTTTCTGTTCCTCTGTGCTGGTTGAGCTGAAAGAGATCAACGTCGCTAAGGGTGACTTGTTTCATCTTGACCTTTTGGGCCATCTCTTGTCGACTTGACGCCCCGACTTGGACTTGGAGGGACACATTTTGGGATTCAGGTCGTCAAGTTCCTGCATTCTGGTCTGATTCCTGCGTGAATGGTACAACGTAACATGAACTGATCGGCAGGTGCGTCGCCTCGCCTCGCCTCGCACAACAAACACATTGGCTGGCCGACAGACAGAACGCATTGTCTCAATATCCCTACTTGGTGGTGCAAGCATTCGCGCGTGCACATACTCGCACGGCGTAAAACTCTAAACTAGACATATAGACGAGCCGTACAGCTTCAAACCGAGTCCAGTCCACGCCAGTCGTAAGAAAGTCCGTCCCATATCGTATCATGCCGCCAGCTCACATCCAGTCGGAAATACGGCCAGAAAAGACGGCGCAGAAACTTGGCATCCATCCATCCATCGTGAAAATTCACATGCACGCACGCACGCACATTCAAGAGTCGGTCGGTGCGTCCGATAGGCTGCAGCTCCGATCGTGTGTTGCCCGCTATTCTTAGAAACCCCATGTCATGGCAAGATCTCGAGTCTTGCGTTATCGGTAAATACTCACGAGCTTCATCATGCCATTTTGTTTGTAAACAAGTTTTAAAATAATGGTATATAGCAAATATCGAGACTCTACAATTCTCTACCAGATCACCACCATCTTGCCAATGCCTTTTTCAACTCTTCTCTTCTCTTCCTCTTGACGTCAGCATCATCTGTGGGTGCCCGCCCTAGTCAACTCAACTATTTTGGTTCAGAATACGAGAAAAGTCCTTCTCCTGCAGCTTTAACCTGCTCCCGGCCAACAAAGGAACCTCCGATGGTGGAAAAATGCCTTAGTATGGTTGCCGTGCTCCGAGGGCGGGAATTTCGGAGGGGGCAGCGGCGAAATCCATCGAGATTCTTTCTCTTGCGCATCGCATTTCTCCACGTTGAAGCGATCGAGGAATATGCACACTTATCGTAGCCTGACGGACCTGCTGCCTTTTCTGATCATGGCGTGACTTTTGTTGACTGCATTGAGGGAAGCCGTCAAGGCGAATTTTCAAGTCAAGACTGCGAGTGACAAGATCGTGATTCTCCATTGAAATGCGTAGATGTCTTCCCCTCCCCCGAACCCATCTATTTCCAGCAATACACATCACAGAGGAGGCTAAAAAGGAAGGATCCTCCCTGCACCCAACAGACAGTCTGCACTCCGGTGGTTGGACGTAACCCCGTATCTGTATGTATGTAAGTATGTACAACAAGTATCCATCCATGACAGATCCAGCCACATTGTAAAATGGCCCGGCAGAACCAGCGTTGCCCGACCGACCCATTTCCCACGTAGCATCGATCAGTGTGGCCTTCTGGCCTGACCCCACGCTGTGTGTAGGGGCTCCCCTGTCAGGGTTAGAGCCCAGTGACGAAACATCGGTATGTTCCCCGCAGGGCCCTACCCTAGGGACAATCATTGATGGAACGAAACAAACGACGTTCAGTTTGATATAGGCAAGTTATGGAGGGTATATGGAGTGCTATAGTATGCAGTTTTATGTCGTGAATGAAACATTACGCGGTAATTTCTGCAAGTGCCGATGCTGTCTCATGTTGGTTTGTCTCAAACAATGTACCGCGTCTATCAAGCTTGTCTCAGACAGACAGTTCACCTTTCTAAAAGTTTGCATCTGGGTCGAAGTTTCTTACTTAAATAGCCTCCTTAGATCCGACTGTATCGACTTCCGCAGCCAGAAGGAACTAAAGGACACGAGATAGAGAGACTATGAAAATATGATATCAATAAATAGTCTAAGGTTTGCTGAAACTTTTATGGTTAAATTCTAATTGTAGCCAAGATTTCTTATGATGCGTAGAGAGACGGAGGAATAAAAACACAACAGTGAGAGTTTGACTAGGCATAATAGCAACACATGCAAATATAATGGGTTTTAAAGAAAGAAAGACTTGCACTCATAGTACATTGGCCTGCATTGGTAGTTCGGGGACATCCGGTTAGGCAATAAATTTCTGCCTTAGGTTAAGTATTTCTCCCCCATTGATTAGAGACTCGAATCGAGGCGTCCGGGTTCGTGAACCAAGAACAAGGAGGGGGAGCATGAGAAACTTCATCAATACACTCAAAGATCCCGATATCCCTAGTGAGGACTCCAGTAAGCCACCTCAGCTCAACAAAGACAACCTCCGTTCCGGACGGCAAAGAGTATCAAGGTTTGGGCAGCAATGGGGCAATACATTTCTAGCAACGTTGGCTGAGAAAAAACACTGCATCCTTGAGGTACCGGTTTTATCCACCGGCTTCGTATTAGCGGGCTCGGTTACAACCAACACCTGCAATTAGGTAAAATGGGCTTTGAGTGGGCCAGGCGGATGGGGCCTCGATGGATTATATTGAGCGTCCACGGAGAGCGAGAGGGCGTTTAGCGGTGCAGGACGTAGAAGCCGGCTGAGGAGGGAGATGGTAGCGATGGCTCACTGCATTCGATCGTGGAGTAAAGCTGGAATCTATACGCCTTCACTGCCGCTGGTTAGCCTCAGTGATGATCAATGGGTTGGTGCACCCCCTGCACCCCCTCCTCCTCTTATACTGGAGTATAAGGCATGGAAGCTTAATGACGATGATAATGATCTATTTTTCTCTAGGTTCCATTGGTGCTTCGGTCGCCGCTGGGGGATCGAGTTCGAATGGAATATGAGCTGGGCGCGTTGGTTGAAGGCTTGTTTCAGGAAGAGAGGAAAATGGGCGAGGTTGGTCTGCGCGTTGCTCTGTTGGCTCTCGCTATGTGATTCGGCCAATGACTCAACCTTTGCTCAGGTGTTGGGTTATTTCTTCCCAAATTCAAGGGATAACTTTTTGTTTCAAGACCCAAAAGTCTCAATCCTTCAGGGCATATAATAATAGCCTGGACTCCCACTGTAGGTATTGATCCACCGCCAGACACTCCATTTGCACCTCCACACTCGCTAAAATGCTCTTCAAACTAGTCGCTCCTTTCTTAACCGGCCTTTTGGTGGCCACTCTAGCACTGGCATCCGGAAACGGCCATCTCGACCCAGCTCGATGTGTGGATCCATCGGGCATGAAGAAATGCATTGAAAAGGTGAATGCAGAACAGCTTGACTGCGTCAATACAACGTGCTGGGGTAGGGACAGAGAAGACAGATGCCTCGAGTCGACCTGCTTATGTACGAGCAGCATCGCCCACATGGACTGTGCCCTGGCATATTGCTGGGACCAGGTAAGTTTTTGCCGACATGAAGCGGATGAACGTGGATGCTAAGGGGGAAAAAACAGGTCTATAGCTGCGAGTACCAGGAAACGGTCCAAGAGGTGGTCAAGACCTGCGATGAAGTCCCAGACGAGGGTTTTCCCTTCTACCCTGCCCCCGTTGATGCACCCAATGCCTGCTCGTGCAACAAGGCGAAAATTGTCGAAACCGTCGGCCAGGTGTTGGAAGAGATGAATTATTGCAAGGGCGGGACATCAGATGAGTGGGAATCACTACCCGATGATGAGTTCAAGGCTGTTGTCCCGTCGGCTTGCATCTGTTGTAGTTGGAGTGGAGCGCTGTCCGCGTAAGGCATCCCCCTTTCACTTGCACTGCTCTATACTAATTGATACTTATGGCTAGCTACTGGAACATCTGCCCAGAGATGGACCCAAACTACCTCGGTGCTGATGAATTTCTCAACGCTTTGATGGGCGGTGCTTCGCAGAAGTGGCCTCAGTGTAAATTCGACAACAGCACTTGCCACACAAGGTACAACTATACGCTGCCCGGCACCAGCAAGGAAGCCAAGTTCTATGAGCCTGGCGAATTCCCCAAGAACGGAACAAAAACGATAATGACAAACATGGCTGGCACCATCACGAGCCCCATTAGCGGCGCGACATTCACGTGGACCATGAACTCGATAGCGCACACTATCACAGCAGCTGGTGTACAGACGACGGCGACCAGCGCAAACAAGACACCAACGAGTGGATCCCTGCAAGCAACTAACACAGGCGCGCAGGCAACGGAAAGTTCTGGTGACACAGAAGTCAAGGGAAACGATGCTTCGGTGGTGGTTCCTCGAGTTTGGTCCAGTCTCTCGCTGGTTTTTATTGTCTTCCTCTTTTGAAACCTTGAACTTTCACCTTTTTGTCTTTCTTTGTTCATTCTTCTACAATCTGGTGTCGTCCAAAACAGACCATCAGCCAGGCCTGTAAGCCTGTGGCACAGCCTTCGCAGGCCGACCGGGCATGCCGAAGTTCTCTGATTTCCTTACCAAGGATGCTAACCAACCGCTGTAACCCTACAAACAATGAGAAAGTGTAAAAACACCCAAACCAAGTCATCAAGCTTGGGCCATCTTCACGCCCTAGCCATCTGCAAGGCCCTATTTCATTTCATAGGCCTTTTCAATTGAGTGTGCATCCTCGAAAGCCTCGCTAGGCAGACTTGCAGTCTTGAAAGGGATGAAAAAGGGGGTAAGAATTTAAATAAAGTCTTGGGTTCTTTGCTTTCAACGTGCCCTCTAAACCTCATTCACTGACACTGCTTCTGAAGAGCGCTGGTTCATAATACAAAACACCGATACCCAAGAAATTGGTTACCGCCTTTACCCTGTACGGCAGACTCCAAGTTCATACGTGTCCTCAAAATTGCCAAGCCAGAGAGACCCAGTGATCAAGAAATTATTTGCGACATCGAGACTATCAACATCGCCCAAAATACAGGCTTCACAGCCCTATCCTACGTGTGGGGAGTCTCCCCCTCATCCACAAAAACGATACGATGCAACGGAAGCATAGTTTTTGTGGGCACGAATTGCTGGTCAGCATTGTGGCATCTTCGGAATGACTACTACTCGGATGACCCAAGCGTGTCTGGTGGCTCGTCCGACACCATGACAATCTGGGTTGACTCGATATGCATCAACCAGAAGGACTTGAAGGAAAAGGAGAGTCAGCTTCAACTAATGGCAGATATCTACTCTTTGGCGCGACAAGTTTTCGGGTGGCTCGGCGAAGGGACCCCCGAATCGGACGCTGCCATTGAATACTTGAGCAAGGCAGGGTTTCAGGAAGCTCTCATTGGAGCAGGCGAGCACCAATATGAACTGCCCCGGAGCAAACTCTTCTTTCTAAGGCAAGGGTGGAAGATATTCACCCATCAGATGACAACTCTTCCAACGCCTCTATGGAAATATGGTAGGTGCTCGCTGCCCTCCCTTAACCTTGATACTTGTCCACTTTCCATGCTTGATCTGTCTGTACTATCACTCACTCAAATCATCTATAGCCATAGACTTTCTCATTCCGGACCTCCCTAGTCACCTATTCTGCGATCCGATAGCTCTCCAAGACTTCTGCTTCAGAACGTGGGCAAGCCGAATCTGGACCTTCCAAGAGATTCTTCTTACCCTCGACCTGTTCTCTGCTGTGGCACAAAAACTCTTCCCTGACGCTGTTTCATTCACAGCATTACGTTTCTTACAGTGAATAATAAGCATTCCCTCTCATCGGCCGAGTATCGCTGGCGCAACATTGGTACACTGTGGGCGTACGTTCAAGATTCCTGCGAGCTTCGGACCACAGACCTACCTGCGGGATTACGAACTATTCATTGATAGAACATCCTGGAATTACATTTTTGTCAAGGCTGCAACTATCTTCTTGGTTATACCGACGATTTGCTCCGGCGTCGCGTTTTCGATAGGCAAATGGGAAGGCTCGGAACTTCTCAGAGCCAACCGAAGTACTACTGGAATTCATCCTTGGTATCTCATCAGCCTTGACAGCCGCTTCAATCTTCATCATCTTTAATTACACAATGTTTTCATTCATGTCCTTCATAGGGCGCGTTCTTTCGGACAGACGCAAACCCGTTCTGGGGAATATCGACGTGCGGGATGCCATAATCTATGAGATTGCCACACGCAAGGCCACGAACCCAAAGACAAGTCTTTTGGCCTGCAAGCCGTTTTGAGCAAGCTTGGGCTACAACTAGATGATCCCGACTACGACAAAGACCTTGCTCAAATCTACCAGGAACTGTTTATTCGACTGTTGGACTGGTCAAAATCTCTCAACCTTCTTCTGTTCTGCGACTCATCAACCATGTCAATGTTACCTTCCTGGATGCCGAACTGGGCGATTGATCCTGAAAAAAGCTGGCTGGGCCGCGAGGCATTGTCTCCCGAAGCCTGGGTTGACGGGGTCTTCTTCCAGACACCGAGTCATTGGTCTTTGACAGATAACGAAGAACTGGCCATCCATGGTGTGCCCGTCTGCCGCATCTCCTGGACTTGTGGCAGGTTTTATGAAACCAGCTCTACGGATTACGTCTCTGATGAACAGTTGCATCTCCACAATATCTCGATGATTCACGACCTCTTGCGACGATACCATGAATGGACACCCACAACCCGTGCTGACCGTCATCGCCCCTTCTTATATTACGAGAGGAAGAACAACCCTAGAAGAGACAAACGGATACTGAAGGAATGGGGTCGGATGATGCGCCGCACAAGTACTATTACGCATTATGCTTCGATGGCGGCTTTTGCGTATCTGAAATCACATCGCGAATGCTTCGAGTTTCACATCAACATGTGCAATGATCTAGCAAGAAGGGGAAGGACCTTGTTCTTGACCGATCCTGGTATTTTAGGAGTGGGAAATGGTCCAACAAACATTCAAGTTTCAGATTTGGTCACTCTTGTCGTAGGCGTCTCCAAGCCTCTCATTCTGGAACACCGGGATACAAGATGTCGGCTGAGAGGGTTTGCCGAGATGGAATACGAGCGAGCTCTAGCTATGGAGGTGCATTTCCGTCGGGGACTTGATATACATGACGGTGGTTGGGAAGACCTGGGCGCTGAAATGCAGCCAAAATATGAGATAGTTATCTACTAAATGTCAAGATCCGGCTGAACGGATCAATGTTAGTCTGAGCCCGTAGTAACAGTGATAATGTTTTATATGCCTATTTCTATAGTTATTTCCATATCCTTAATGTAATATATTGAAATCATGATTTTCTTCACTAAAACCCCTCGATGATGAAATGCCGCAGGTACGTCATGGCGATTGGTTAGATCATGCTATTTCGCTCAGAGGCGAAATATTGGCACGCCAGAGTCCATTTCCTTTTTATGATGATATAGATGAGCAAGCGATGGGAGTGTGAGGGCTGCAAGGGGTTTCGTCTGATATCGCAGCTAATTGCTGTGGTTGATGATTTCCTCCTGCTGACGCTTTCTTATGCAGTCAGCATATTATTCAATAGCTCCAGTCAGATCCTTGTCTGAAGACGCCACTGATGAAATCCTCATCGGAAACGAGGCTGTGCAGCCCCCGCTTCAAATATGACCGACAACTCCTCTTGTCAGCTCAGCAACAAACCCTACATGGGACACCTCACAGCAATCAAGCCTCAAGTACAAAGATGACCTCGATGAAATGGAGCCCTGTCTATGAACGACACGTTTCCGAAGACACGGTGGCTTCTCTCCACCAGCTCTGCCCAGCCTGCTCGAGGCTGGAAAAGGAGTCCTCCCTCTTGCAGCGCTTATCCCGTGGAGACCAGCTCCGACTCAACACTAAAGAGACATTTAAGTTGTGCTCAGTGAAGGAACTGAGAGCTGGGTACCTTGGTAGCTGCCATCTCTGTGCCCTGCTATGGACTCACGGTGGAGGTCACCGCTTTGACCCAGACAAGGGAATAATCAAAGAACCAGACATCACTGTGTATCTGGAAGCGAGGGACTTTGAGCTGGAATATTCTCTGGAGTATCAGACTTCGGGTCTTCAGAAGTGGTGGAACAACTTTGTGCCGCCTTTCACGTATGGATTTGCCCTTTACTTGCGCTCTGGATGACTGATAGGTACAGAACGGAACTTGGAGTAGTCTTCTTGACAATATCCAAGGTCTATGCTAATACTAGTCCTCCTATTATTGGCCAGAAGAAGTACGAGTTGTACATCTATCCATCTTCAAGTGAGTGAATTGCCTGAAGAATGGCAAATCTGAGCTTGCTGACCACTGGCTCAAGATCGACAACTCAACTTGGCAACATTGCGACGGGGAAATGAGCCTATATCCTCCAAGAACGATATGAAGTTGGCTCAGATTGAGTCATGGTATCTCGAATGTTCTAAGAACCACTCAAAATGCACCATGTATCCCGACATGGTCACGCAAGGCAGCCAGTTACCCTCCCGTCTCCTAGATCTCCAAGGAAACAAGATCAAACTCGAATGCAACGTCGAGAGCCTACCTCAACTACAATACACCACACTGAGTCACATGTGGGGTCCTGATCCTAACGCATGCCTCCAGCTAACTCAGTCTCGACTTTGTGAGTTTGAATCTGATATCCCTTCGTCTCTGCTACCAGCCAAGTATCTTGAGGCGATCCGGATCGCAAAGGCTCTTGGCTTTCGGTATATCTGGATTGATTCGCTTTGCATTATCCAAGATTCGGACGAGGATTGGAAAAAAGAGGCCTTGAAGATGGCTGCCGTATACGGTCGAACCGCTCTCAATATCTCATATGTCTATCCACCATCTGATAACTCGAGCCACAAACATCTCCGAGACCCCAGAATAATAGTTCCATGCGAACTCCCCATGGAATATCTGAGAACGGGAAGCGACAGCAGCTCCTCGGACTCGACATCTCTAGTCATTCAGAGTGTTCCAGGCTTCATCAACAAGTTTTGGTCTCCCACCGCCTACAAGCACATCTGGCCTCTACTCGGCAGGGCTTGGGTGTTTCAAGAACGGCTACTCTGCTCGCGGAACATCTATTACGGACAAGACCGACTGCTATGGGAGTGCTGCGAAGGGCTCGAGGATGAGTTTTCGGGTCGTCTGGTGGACTCTCCTCGATCCAAAAGTCGATTTCACTCTGTGTTTGCCGGTACACAGGACAGCTCACAACCCCGAGAGCGTGTTGAGAGCTTCAAGGGGCAATGGAGCCTCTTGGTGGAAGAGTATCGGCTGGCGAACTTGACATTTGAGAAGGATCGCGTCATTGCCTTTGCAGGCATTGTCAAGGCTGTTCAGTCGCAGACCAAGTTTACCTACTTGGCAGGCATCTGGAAAGAATTTGCCGAACTCGATCTTCTATGGGCTTATCATCCTCCTTCTCCTCTAGGAGACTTTTACACTAGGAGAGATGAGATGAGAAAGCACGCGCCTTCTTGGTCGTGGTTTTCAGTCCCTGCCGTTCTGCAGTCGACGACGACGAACAGCGATACGATCGACTTTCGCATTCGCACAGAGATATTCAATCGCTCATTTCATACCATTTACAAGGCCCGGATCGTTTCATTCCATCATCCCAAGCTTACCTCTAACCCCGAGGCTCTGTTGCACGACTTGGAAAACTTGAGCATCACACTCAAGACGAGGAAGATACCGAGCACCTTGGCATGGGATGGGCCAGTTCTTCGACTTCTCCCGCATGGAAGACATTTATTAGGCGGAGAAAAGTACTTCGATCCTAAGAATGCCATGAAATACGTCCACGACGATGTGTCCCTGGCGCCTGGCTCTCCAGTCCCCAGCGGCACATGTATGATTCTGACAATGTTTGAGGCGTGGGTTCTGAAAGGAAAGAGAGATTATCGATTCGACACCTATGTCCCCTCTGGAGACGAGAAGGCCACTTCTTGGCAGTACGCAGGGTTGGCCGTGGTGCCAGCAGGGAAGAGTGCAACTGGTCAAGACTTGTGGCAACGCATCGGGGTGTTTGTGTTTTCGGATAGTGTGGATGGACTAGGAGTACCCGAAATTCCATTTTCCATGGATCAAAAAGAAGAAGAAGTTTGCCTTGTTTAGATACAAGAATTTCGTGATCCGGCTCGAGTATAGGAAAGATGGGTACTCGATTGTGTTTGGGGCGATCACGGTGCGCTGAAAGAACGGAATCTTGAATGGGTCTATTGTTTGCTTCGTTCAAGTTGCACAGTGCCCTTGGAGCTGAGGACGGGGCTTGACCTGAATACCTTGTACATGGAATATACTACCTTGAAGGCGACCTTGGAAGCAGTCAATCAGCTTATTCCTCAAGGTAGGTTTCATGCATTGTCCTTCATCCCCGTTCATTCGACCCAGTGCTGGCCCAAGATGCGCGCCTATCAGCGAAGGGCGCATGTATGACGTCGCATTCGTTTCTTCGATTCTTTCGTTTCCGCGGGGATCGCACTTTCAAGGATAAGACTAGGTAGGTTACTCATCTGCAAGTTCAACATGCGATTCTTGAAAACTGAGAAGTAAAATTCATTTGTATTTAGCCATAATTCCTCCCGGTCTCGATCGTGTCATGATGGATGATTGGATCGCATGATATTGACGGTGCTTCGGCCCGAGGGAGAGATGCTCGGTCCATGATAACCCGAGGTTCATGTCACACAAGAAAGAATCAAAAGACGCGTATCGAGTAGAATCATCAAGGTTCATGCCATTAAAATCTGCTATAGACTTGCGCCGGGCCTGTAATCAAATGCGCCAAACTTGGGTACCGACACCTTTTTGACCAAAACACATCTACCGGCAGGTGTAGCCTCCGTCAATGACGATATCAGCACCGGTGGTATAAGTGCTGGCGTCGCTGACGAGGTAGACGTAGGCACCCTTGAGCTCCTTGGCATCTCCGTTGCGACCCATGGGGATCATGCTCCTCCACAGCTCCTGCGTCTCCTGGTCGATAAAGTCGGACAGGCCCGTATCGATGTAGCCGGGCGAGATGCTGTTGACACGGGCAAAGTCGCGCCACTCGTTGGCGAGCGACTTGGCCATGTGGATGCAGCCAGCCTTGGCCACATTGTACGACGTCTGTTCCTGGGGGAAGTTGGCGATGTGGCCCGACATGGACGCCGTGATGACAAAGGAGCCGTGGCCCTGCTTCCTGAAGCGGGCGCCGACCGCCTTGGCGCAGTAGGCGGTGCCGTTGAGGTCGACCTGGATAACGTGGTCCCAGTCCGCGGCGGAGCTGTCAATGACACCGGCGTCGGCGGTAGCACCAGCGCTGAGACTGTTAGCGATGGAGGAGAGACCAGACCCGTAGAGAGTGAACTCACTTGGCGATGAAGGCGTCAATCTTGCCAAAGTCGGCAACGACCTGGTTCACAAACTTCTCGACATCATCGTAGTTTGTGGTGTTGAGGTGGTAGGCCTGAGCCTTGACGCCGTAGTCTGAGATGAGCTCCTGGACGTTCTTCTCGGCGCCCTCCTTGCGGGAAGAGTAGGTGATGGCAACGTCGGCGCCCATCTCGGCACAGCCACGGGCAGCCTCAATGCCCATGCCGCGGGGTCCGGACGCGCCAGTGACGACGATGACCTTGCCCTTGAGGCTGAAGAGGTCAGTGAGGCGGGAGGCTTGGGGGATTTGCTGGACCATGGTGACTGAGGTTTGGTAAGAGGAGACGTGAATTGGCTTTCGAGAGGAAGTGAGATCAACAGAGGGGTAGAATTGAGGGGAAAAGAACAGAGCGATGGATCGCCAGGAGCAAAAAGACTATTTGTATTCCCTGGCGCGGGCCGTTTGAGCCTGAGAGCGAGCAAGCAACCAAGCAAGCAACCACCTCAAAGACCGGGTCCAGTGATGTCATAACACCCAAGGCCCAGTAGCAATGACATGGCTGATAACCCATCCAACTAATATCCATGCCAAGCGTTTTGCTCCAGCCATTGATTGAACGTATGCGAGCGGCCGATGGAAGAGACCCCACGCCTGATGGAGAATTCTTCAGAAAGAGGTTCGACGTTTTCAGGACACGCATGGCAAAAACGCATCCTGCAAGCCCCCTCCTGTACCGCGCAAGCAGAGGCGCCGGGTGGAACGCATGAACGGCTCACACCGAGCAACAGGGGGGTAAGAGAACTGTTTTTGCCTCAGGCTCTCCTCTTGACCCAATTGGCACTGGCAACAAACAGGTACAAGACTTCCGAGGGCGGGGAGAGTCGCATCGGATTCTTACACTGCTCGGTTGCGGCCTTTCTGTCCCCGTCCCCGTCCGTTTATCACTCATTCCCCCGTCCAAATTGCCATTTTCACCGCCCGCCGTAACCCCACCTTGTTGGATAAACCCGGCGTCATCCTCTCGTCTTTGCCCATCCATATCCTTGCTCGGAGCCCCCGCAAAACCGCCGGGTTCACCGCCCGCCTGTTGGTTGGGTTAATCCGGAAAGGTGACCCGTCTGGCTTAGTTCAAGTCGACGTGTCAACAATGAGGGGATAGGCAGGCGGGTCGAAGAAATCACCGCCGCTCTCCCCATACAATTTTGGTGCCAGTATCGGCGGTGTTTTTTTCGACCCGCCTGATAGGAACGCTGACGGCCTCAAAGCCAAGATGCTGTGCACGTCGTTGCTGTATGGCGGCCGCGCTATGCCTTGTTCGCGTCGTGCTAAGGACTGGTCTAAGCTGTGAGTAATGCTTATCGGCGCATGATAAATCCATGTCGGGCCGGTAAGGCGCGCTTTTGTGGTTGAACGCGCCCATCATTGCTGTTTGTGTTTGTTCAAGGCCTTGACGTCGATTGCATCGCGACTCGACCAACATCTTGGATCATCAACCTCTAAGCAGTTAGGTAACATTGGATGACCTTCAGCCCTAATCTTAGTCATTTCTCGTCTATTTCTCAGTCACTTTAACGTACAGGGTATAAAAAGGCTATCGTAACTTTAGCCTCACTTCAACATACAGGGTATAAAAAGGCTATCGTAACTTTAGCCTCACTTCAACATACAGGGTATAAAAAGGCTATTGTAACTTTAGCCTCACTTCAACATACAGGGTATAAAAAGGCTATCGTAACTTTAGCCAAGTGATATAACCCTATCTTGACGTCGCAGAAGGGTGTGAGACTCATGTTGCATCCGACTCAAAGCCAATGGACGAATACTTTAGGCCATTCTTCCGTCTCCATTGTCTAGGCAGCCTGTTCCCGCTTAGATCAAGTATCGGAAATCCCTCTTCATGCGCAGAGCCTCGTCCGGATTGTCCATAACCTCAACAGCAGCCGTCTGTGCAGCCACATCACGTCTCGTCTCCCAAGCCGACTCGCCGGCATCGAGCTTCTTGTTCAAGTCGACCAAGATCATGCGGAAGATCCAGCAGCCGACAATGGTGACGCCGAACATGGACAGAACAATGCCGTAGCTCTTGCGGAATCCGTTCTCGGGAAGATCCCACACATACGAGCCCGCCACGTTACCCAGCTGACTGAAGGCATTGATCATGGCAATGGCCACGGCACGCTTGGCCGGAGGTCGGGGGAACGAGGAACTGATCCACGAATAAAAGACGATGAAGCCGGCGTATGAGCTAGCTTGCAGGAACAGTGCTACGTAACGAGCAGCCACATTGAGGGTAGACATGCTAATGACGAAACCTACAATTCCCACGCAAATAGGCCCCGTGATGTGCCAAAACTAGTTGAGCTGTTAGCTTGTTTACACGGCAGGATGGTTGCGGTACCAACCTTTTCCTCTGTCCTGTCAGAGTGCCAGGCATTGATCAGGGAGATGATGCAAGAGAACACCCAAGGAGGGGAGCTCATGAGCAATGTAGGAACGTAATCGAAACCAAGAGTTCCTGTCAGGGTTGGGAAGAAGGCGTTGAAAGAGAGACCGACAACATATGCCGTAAAGGTGAACATCATGATGTAGATCTTGATATCCTTGACAGCCAGGTTGAAACCGTAAAAGATGCCCTCTTCAGCAGAGTCTGTATCGGCTTCTCCAACATCCTCAATCATACGGAGCTGCGCAACCTGTCGTTCCTCCTCGGTGAAGCCTCGAGAGTTGTGTGGAAGATCGGGGAGAATAAGAGCAGCAGAAATAGCAACAGCCATCGTGATGGCTCCTTCAATCCAGAACAGCCAGCGCCAAGCTGCGTGACCCAGTACTCCTTGCATGTTGGACAAAACGCCAGCTCCAATGAGTGCCGAGAAGGCGTTGGAGATGAGGTTGCCGCAGAACAGGATGGCGTTGCGAGTAGTCAGCTCCCGACGCGTGTACCACTTGGAAAGGATCAGAAGAGCACCCGGAAGGAACGCAGCCTCAACAAATCCAAGGAAAAATCGAATAACAACCATGCCAGCAAAGTTGTGGACGACTCCGGAGAGGGTTGAGACGAGACCCCAGAGAAGCATGGCACAGGCGATGTACAGCGACGGTCTGCTAATCCGGTTGATGAACATGTTGGAAGGAACCTGCATGAGAATGTAGCCGACATAAAGAATGCTCAGGCATGTTGCGTATTGCGTGTCGTCGAGCTTCAAGTCGTCCTGCAGACCCTTGAGTCGTGCGGCCGCGATGTTGTTGCGATCCAGGTAGTTCATGATATAAATCAGAACGAAAAGACTGCATCTCGCATCCAACTTTCGCTTCAACTTCTTCTCAACGACCTGTCTATGAATCGAGTCCATCGCAAGGGCGCCAGTCGGATGCGACTCCTGGGCGTTGGACTCGAGGCTGGACTTGCCGTCCACATGCTCGTCGAGGGGCTTCGGCGTGTCGGGCATCGTGACTCTGTGACTTCGAGACTTGGGGAACGGATTGATGCTGAATTGTAAAGCGTCGTCGGTGTCGAGTTATTCGAGCATGCCGCACAAGCACACCCCGATGATAGAAGAAGTTGTTCTCGTTTTTCGCTGACAGGAACTCCTCTTCTTTTATCCTGGACCCTTTTCCGAAGTCGACGGGGCAAAAAATCAAGGCCTGTCCCATGTTGCATCATCAAGCAGACGTTGAGTCGCACCAAAACTGCCCGAAAACGTGGAGAATGGGGATCTTAGGCGCCACTCTAGCCCTCATGGGCCGATAATTCTGCGGAAGCAACCTCAATGAAAAATTCAAACGTCACAGTCGATGGTAAATGGCTGGGAGTGGTAGAAGATGGTAACCTCCGCAGTGGAGGAGGCCGAAGATCCTCTCCAAATGAGACAGGTCTTCTGTTGGAGACGATGCGGAGACTCCGCAATATGGTAGAGTCCGTGCGACCATGGGGCACACAAAACAGGCCCGAATACCGTCCATTGCCGGGTCTAAACGGCCCAGATTTCCTGTTGGAGAACGTCAACTGACTCGCAAAGATTAGGTAGTAGCTTTTCGAAACTCTCGGCCCCAGGCGGTGAGGATGATGATTGGAGAGGACATGGGGTTCGTTAGGAACCCCATTCTCTCAACAGACTTGAGACAGATTAGATTCTCGGGTGGGTTGTGCTACAACCGAACCTTAATATTGGAGATCGGCGGAGATAACGTTGAATACGCGGAGAGAATACCGGTCAAAGGCCATGCTCAAGTTCGATCATTAATCTTTTGTGGAGGATGAACTGATGTTTCACCCTCGGATTCTTCCCTCGGCTACATATGCGAGGGGGATATATTGTCAAGTATAGGCCTCGAGAGTCCATTCGAGACGACGTTGCATTCCTCATGTGGGCCAGCTGTCAGTTGGATACGTCGTTACATCTCAAAGCTTCCATGCATATATGAGCAAGGAGTCTCCCCATATGGATACTGAGTGAGACTGCTGACTGCTCGCCGAAAGGCTGAACATTTAGGAATGAGTAATCCTTAGAAGAGGCTCTAGTAATATCCGCATAAATCCGCATGATAACTTGGACTATTTCCCCGGACTTTATGGTTGCTCTCGTAACAATAGACTGATGAGTTCCCAGGGGCCGTCAAACCACCACTAAACGTCACTAGAGTCCTCATTAGATCCAATGGAGAGAATTGTACCGTCAATGTAGTTTTTTTTTTTTTTTTTTTGAGACTCTAGATACCAAAGTCACTAGTAGCCGTGGGCGACTGGATGACGATTCAGCCAAGAACAGTGAGACTGAGGAGGGGCATATGGCCTCGACATTAAACACGCCCTGCGGATTTGTGCATACTCAGGAGGACCCATGCTCTTCATCGGCATACTTACCATCCTGTCAGCCATGACCCTGCTGTGATTACTGACATCTAACAGTAGCTCTAAAACATACCCCCCTGCTCATCTAATAGCATATTTTCGCAAAGCAAACCCAGCTTCATCTTTTCCACAAGCAACTCGAGAAACCACCCATCCATCACATCATTGGCAAACAGTTCTCCAGGCACGGCACATCTCTCGCTTAAACCAAATTGGAGCCTCCTAAACAAGCGGCACCTTCGATCCAGCCACAACGACAACAACGTCTCCGTTCTGTGTGTTGGGTTCTAGGGCCATTTTTCTACGATCAGTAATCAGTAACTGCGGGTCGTCTCTTGTAGGAACACATCGGCACGGCAGACATAACTGCACCATTGTGTCTCCAGGTTTGTTCAATGTCATACCCCGAGACTAAGGCTATAGAGTGGTCAAAACCCCCGACTCTGTAGCCCAGCTTGCTCCACCTGTCGTAGGTAGTCATAGAACCATATACCAACGCTCTCGGTTACTAGGCAGCCTCTTGCATTCAGCCCAGCCGTCATGGTTCGTCAAAAGAATTCCCTAAGGTTCTGGTCAGGCAGCTCATCTTTGCTACCCGAACAGCCCATGTCATGGTGGTTAAGTAGCCATCTTTTGTAGAGTAGCATCATTGAGCCAAGGCTGCTCGGTACTCCTGGGCGAATAAGAGAAGAAGGAAGGGGCGCGACTTCTTCGACGACGTCAACAGTAGCCCCAAAAGAATGAGCGTGTTATCTTCCGTAACTCTGGGGGCATCGAGAGTCGAAGCCCGGCGTCGAATGGCAACCGATCCACGTATCGAATGAATGGGTCGTACTTGTAGATTCTCAAACAATCCAGCACCCATGCTGGTAATTCGCTAAGCCCGCTACTGAGTTTTGGTTCGGTCCTTGTTGTGCATGAGAGTACGTTCAGGTAGCCTCGAGAAATACACCATTTAGCAAACTCAACCTCTTGCGGGCTCGGATGATAATTAGGTCCAAAATCATCTACATCTCGATCAAGGTTGTAGTTATTCGCGAGGGCGAGAGCGGCGAAGATTTTATCTTGAAGGTCTGGGCATTCTCCTGAGCTGATAGCTAATAGAACAGATAACAAGGGTCGCTAATTTCTAGCTGATGATGACTCAATGGACTGCCGTATACTCTTCTATCTCAAGAACCGCCTTTACACTCAACTTGGCTGATGCTGAGAACTGCTTCTGGGATGCTCTAAGCGGTGAACTCTGTGGATTAGCGAAGCCAAGGCCCCCAGCTGATACAGGGAGTCAGTCTATTCAATTGGTCCCATTTTGTACAGTCGTCCAAGTAGAAATATTGAACCGGAATAATTTTGAACAAGTTGCACATCTTGCTACAGAGGCCTGGCTTGGGATACGAGGACCCCTACCGTTGGGCAGTCCTAAATCTAGCTCGCTCACATTCTGTCCACCAAGGTTCAAAATAGTAAAAACAGATTAAGTTCTAATAAATCACTAACCCAAGGGCAAAATGGTAAGCATATAAAGTTCAAGGACAATTCTATGAGTTTAATTTGAATACAAGGCCTAATTAGAATGTGTACATCCACCTCCCTCCAAGTTGTCACAGCTGACTGTTCAGCTTCGACAACTCATGCCACAACTGGCAACCACTTAAATGTCGTCCTCAAGAGGGCTGAGGCCCTGAGCGCTTCCAATGCGGCTCTCGAAGTAGAAACGAAGTCTCTCAACCAGACCGCGGTCGGCCATGAATCGAGCAAACTCGGCAGGGTTGGTCGCGGTTGAGTTCCAGAGGCTAGGGGCTCCCTCGGGGGTAGGGATATCCCGACGGACAGACCACAGACCAGAGTTTTGCTGGAACTCGGTGCTCAGGATGAAGTTGTGCAGCAGCTTGGCTCCCTCGGGATGGGGCGCGTCCTTGAGGATGGCGGCGGTCTGGGGCCAGGAGACAAACTTGTCCTTGGCAGGCAGAGAGAAGGCGAGGGGGTCAGCGTTTTGGAAGCCGCCGCCTGCACCGAAGTAGGCGGCATAGGTGCTGTTGTCATTGCTGATGATACGCGCGGGCGTCTCAGTTCCACGGACCCATCGAGGCTTCTGCGCGAGCAGGCGATCGAACCAAGAAACGCCATACTGTTGCATTCTACGGAAAACACCGAGTTAGTACGTTGCGTCATTCTTTCATCAGACTTGGTAAAGCTTACACAATGTAGAAGGCCCACAGGACAGCGTCATCGTCGTTGGGGTAGGTCAACACCAGCTTGTCCTTGAACTCGGGTCGCAGCCAATCCTCAAACTCGACGGGGGCCTTGATGTCGGGCAGCTTCTTGGTGTTCCATGCACCCGACCAGAAGAAGACGTAGACACCATACCAGGCAGCAGTGTCGTCCTTGAAGGCGTGGGCAATCTCCTCAAAGCCTACGGGGGCGTAGTTGAGAAGAGCGCCCTGTTGAGCCCAGCGAGGGTAGTCGTGGAGGGTTTGGAGCATGACGCTGTCGACGTAGACAGCATCCTTGCCCGCCGCGAGCTGCTGGTCGAGGAAGCCATCGTGGTACTTGGACAGGTCGACGGTAACATTGAGGGTGATGCCAGGGAATCGGTCCTCGAACGCCTTCTTCAGACTATCCTGCTGGTTCTTCTCATCACCTCCATGCCAGAGGGTGACGGTGTCACCCTCCTTGAGAGCGGCCTTGTAGATCTCGTCCAGGCTGCGAGTCTCATACTCGGTGGCAGCATTGAAGCCGAGGACCTGGTCGTAGGCGACAGCCTGAGAGGCCAAGAAGGCGAGGGGAAGGAATTGGCGAAGCATTGTTGAGGATGTGAATGCGAAGCTGTGTCTTGGTGATGAGAGAAGGGGATGAGGAGGAGATGCGACCTACATCATATATAGTACATCCCAAGACAAGCTTATCCCCAAGGTAGCTTGGCCTCATGCAGAAACAGGAACACCAACCCCACCCACCACGGAGTACCGAGTTTCCAATTGACAAACGGCTTGGCCAAGATGTCTTACCAAGCCACCTGATATTTTCGTCATCGAGACTCATTCCATCTGATATAGCGGAGATAATTCCGGATCTGTCCCAGTCCCAGATCGGCCAAGCCGGCAAGAAAGCGGATATACCACGAGACTAGTCCCATCCCTGGGGAGATCTAGGTGTGGTGATTGGGTGATGTGGTGTGAGAAGTTGAGTGTTTGCTGCTGGGCCTTGTCATAACCGCGCGCGAGGAGATTAATCATCGGCGTCGGCGTCGGTGCGGGATCAGAGACTATGCCCCGATTCATCTTATCTCCTGTGTTGTTAGAAGACTATAGCACGTACCTCGCCCCACTTGAATAAGTCATCGTCGGGGTACCTGCTATAACCTCAAAGTTACTACTTAATATAATATTATTAATTTAATTAAAAAAAATCGCGAATTCTTATTATATTAAAATATTAATTATATTATTAAGACTTAAAAAAAGATTAACTTTTAATAAATTTAATAAAAATAATATAATTAAAAATTATAATTATAGCTAATTATAGCTTATAAATATTATATATATATTAATAATTTTTATAATTAATAAATAAAGATATAACTTTTAATCTTTATATATTATATATTATATTTTATAAATTAAAAAATTATTTAATAAATTTTTTAATTTTTTTTTATTTTTTATTTTTTATTTTTTTATTAAAAAATAAATTAATTATATTAATAACTAGGTTTTTAATTTTTTTTATAAATAATCTTTTTAATTTAATATTTATTTTTATTTATAGAAATTAATAATAATCCCTAAGTTATATATTTAATTAATAATTTTTATTTATATAAAGCTTTTTTATTAAAGCTAGCTTTAGGATTTTTAAAAAACCTTAAGTAATAATTATTAAAGGCTAAATTATTTAATTATTAAATATATAATTTTTAATTATTAATAGCTTTTTTTTTAATATTTTTATATTTTTTTATTTTTTAATTTAATTAATAAGCTTTTTTAAGTCTTTAAGGCTATAATTAATTAATTTAATTTTATTTAAAATATTATTTTATAATTTCTTAAGTTTAAGTTTTTTTTTTTTATTAATAAAAATATAATATAATATATAAATTAAATTAAAAAAAAATTATAATAAAAAATAAATTAATTATTATAAATCTCTTAACTTTAATAAGAGGTCTAAGTATTATTAAAAATAAAAAGTAAGAGACTAACTTTAATAGCTTTATTATTAAAGGCAAGGTATAAATATAAGGCAAAGTATAAGATAAGGGTATAATTATATATATATATTAAGTTATTTTTTTTTTATTTAAAGGCTATTAGATTTGTTATTTATAGAGATAAATTAGTTAGGTAATAAAACCTATGTTATTTAGATATATAATATTATAAAAGACTAAAGGATAAGGGATATATAGTCTTTAAAGACTATAGGGTAGGTAATAGAGATAGGAGGAGAATAGGTAGTGGAATTAGTTTTTAAAAAGAGCTGATTGGCTAGATAAGGTATTATAAAGAGGAAAAGTGGAATAGAGATAAGATAAGGTTAAAATATAAAAGACCAGCTTCTGATTAGTGCTCTTGTTGCTTGTATTGCTTAAAGATCTAGGCAGCTATTTTAAGGGAAAGACTTCTGACTTATATAGACCATAACTCGGAATCTATTAGCCCGATTCAGGCCAAAGTCATACCGTCGGATAGCCCATTTTCCGGGCTTTAAAACGGTATAGGTTATACTAGCATCAGATAGCTAGAAGCCGAGCAATAGCATAAGATAGATAAAACCTTCTAGGGTTTTAAGCAGGGTTATCTAAGACCTAGATGAAAATACCCTTATGCAAGGGCATGGCTATAGCGGTCTAATCGGTCTTTTAAGAAGTCCGATAGGTCTGAAGTCACATGACCTTTCCTAATTGGGAAATAGAGCTAAATTAGCCTTTTAAGGCTATATTATAATTCCTTGATTTCTCGCTTATCTAAGCCTATATAGCTTAGGTAAGTATATATATAAATAGTATATAAGCTATATTATAAGGTATTAAAATCCTAGGCTTATATCTTATAAGTTTATTTTTTTAGAATTTTATTTATAAGAGACCCTCTAGGTATAAGATTATAAAGGTATAGGCCATAAAGGCTAAATTAGGGTGAAATCGTAGATTAAAGGTAGGTATTAATAATATATAAGACTTTAACTTACTAAGTTCTTATTAAGGGCTTAGCTATAGAGATTTTATAGACTCTATATTATATAATATATTTCTAAAATTATATTAATTAGTCAGTGATTATATACTAACCTATAACCTTATAATTACCTCCCCTCCTAAGATCTTAGTCCCTAAGATCCTTTAAATAACTAAAATTACTTTAAAATCTTTTAATAAGTTCTTTAATTTATAAATAAAGCTATAGTAAATACTTATTTATATTTCGCCTTTATTATTTAAAAATAAGTTATTTTCCCTTTTATTATAATATAAATAATTAAAATTACTTTATTAATCTTTTAATATTAATAACTTTAATATATTATTATTCTTACTTTAACTTATTAATACTTATTATATAAATAATAATTATTACTTAATATATTTTATTTTAATCTCTTTTATTTTAATAATATTTTCTTCTTAACTAAGATCTTTTTATAATCTTAATTTTCTTTATTAATATATTACCTCTTTTTTAATAATATCTACCCTTAATATTATTATTTATTACCTTAGACCTTATTATACCTTTAATAACTTTATTAGTTTTATTAATTAATAAGTAGGCAATTGCCTTTACTTTAGCTATTTTACCTATATTTACTAGGTGTTATATAGAGCGCTAAAGGTTGCCTTAAAGCATTAAAAACAGTGATTAAAAGAGCCTTATTTTTCTTAAGTTAAGGGGATCGCTTAATATAATATTTAATAGTCGCGCATAGTCTATATCTCTAGTATATACTAGCTAATTAAAATATATTATTATGTAATATACCTCTTATTTAGAAGCTTTCTTTTAAAGTATTTAAATATATTATAAATAGCTTTAAATAAAGGAAATAGCTTAAGATAAGTAATTAATAAAAGAAATAAGTTAACTTATTAAAATAGCTATTTAAATATATATATAAAAAATATATTACTTTAGGTATACTTATTATTATAATAATTTACCTTATTAAGCATAATAAATTAAGGTCTTTAAAGATAAAAGGGCTATAACTTTATAAGGCCTTTTTTTCTTTTTTTTTCTTTATTATTAATACTTTATAATAATATTTCCTCCTTATAATAGCCTCTTTATATACTTATATTAACTTTATAATAGCCTTCTTATATTATAAAATCTTCTTCCCCTATTAATCTAATCTAATAGTCTTATTATATAAGTCTCTTACTTATTAAAAGCTCTCTTACTAACTTATATAGATAGCTTTATAACCTTGCGCCTATTATTCTTATGCCTAGGTATATATATACTTAAGTCTAATATCTTACTTAATATCCTCCTCTTTCTCTAATTTCTTTTTCTTTTACTTCTTTTTTCTCTATTATATTATCTTTATCCCTTATACTTATTCTTATTATAGCTCCCGCGGCTATAAATACCTCTTCTCTTATACCTAGCTTTTATTATAAGCCTTTTATATTGCCTTATTTACCTTATATCTAGGCTATAATATTTAATAAGATTTTTAATTTCTCTTAGTATTTTATTACCTTTGCTTATACTTATTATTATATAGCTTATAGTATAGGGAATTATATATATAGCTTTATATAAGCTCTTATTCTCTCTTTTAAGTATTAGAATAATATTAATAAAGTACTCCTTAGTCCTAAGCTTATTTAGCCTAGAGTTTAGGCCTTAAAAAAGAGCCTTAAAAAAGATAATAAACCTATAAGTGCTTTTAATATATTTTTATTATATCTTAATATTATTAATTATTTAAGTAGTTTTTTTATTATGCCTATATTATTATTAAGCTTTAATTAGAGCTATTAGAGAATAACCCTAAGCTCTTTAATAAGGAGGATATTATTTTATATAAGCTAGGCCCTAGTAGCCTTAATAAGTCTAATAAGGATAATAAAGATAATAATAATAATTATTAATAATATATTATTATTATTATTTTTATACTTATTTTAGCTTTAGTTTAATTTATTATATACTCTTTTTAGCTTATATTATTAGTTTTTATATATAGCTAGTTTACTTAATAAAGTAATAAGAGATTATTAATTATACCTTTAGCTTCTTTTTTTATAATTATAATTATATTAAGTAAAGCTTTAAAGTACTTAAATTACTAATATAGTAATACCTTTATAAGCCTATTTATTAATATTTATATTATTAAAAGATATAAGACTTTAAAGATATTTTTCTTAAATTCCTATTTTAATTATATACCTTATATATTAATATAATATAATTATATAATTATTTATATACTTTTATTAATTATAAGGCGAATTATTTATAGATTATTATAATTAATATTAAATATTATATTAGGTTTAAAGTATATT